>CABHPQ010169252.1:0-44455 GCA_902168405.1 Peromyscus aztecus
CCTTCCTTCCTTCCTTCCTTCCTTCCTTCCTTCCTTCCTTCCTTCCTTCCTTTCTTTTGTGTAATTTTGCTGGGTAGGGTTTCTTTGCCCTGGCTGTCTTGGAACTCACTCTGTAAGTCAATCTGGCCTAGAATTCACAGAGATGTACATTCACAGAAATCCACCTGCCTCTGCCTCCTGTGCTAGGATTAAAAGGTATGCCACCACTGCCTGACTATTTGTTTCCTAAAGAGAGAGTGAACAAAAGGACATGGAATTTGGTAGATGAGGAGGTTGGGAAGATCTGGGAGGAGTTGGGAGAGGAAAAGTCTGATTAGAAAATGCTGTGTTATTTCTTTTCAATAGAAAAAAATAAATTTAAAAAATTCAGTGATGTCATTTTTCTGCAGTTTCTAAAAATCTGTTGAAGAAGTTTGTTCTGCATATCTTTAGTGTTTGCTTTGCTTCTCAAACTCAGATGGGAGAGCAGGAATCTCTGTTCTCTGTGTTCTTCTAGTCTGTGTACTGTCTTCTGAAGGTTTCCATCTGTGAAAACATATAATACCACAATGTTATTTTGAAATAAAAATATCAAATCTGAGCAGATATAATTTAGAAATTTAGAGGAAAATGGGTTGAAAAATGAGCAGTATTTAATTGAAAACCAGAAAAATCTACATTTCTGCTATAATAATGTCAATGCATCTCCCACCCTACCAAACAAAGATGTGATTTTGAACTGGGTTTGTTTTTGCGGAATGAGTGGGGTAGTAGTGTATTGTGGCATCATAGTTATTAACTTAGCTTTATTCTAGCATGAAGTCTAAAAATACAAATGACATGCTACCTCTAAGTTAATAAGTTATGAGACCAAATGAAAGTTTGTACATGTTTATCACAAATTTTAATAATGTCATTAATACATCACATGACTTGATGTTATTTAGTATATAAATATGACTTTAAGTATCGAATTTAAAGCTTTCATCTGTTACTGAATTTTAAACACAAAACAAAATCAAAGATAAAAACTTACAATTGTACAAGAAGCATGATTTATGTACTGTTGGAGATTGGAGCTGTCTTAGGGCAACTTTTTTTTTTCCCATGTCATTCTGTGAGGTGTGTAGTGCATACTTCATGATAGTCAGACCGTGTGTCATGCTTTGGGTTTTGTTTTGTTTGCAGTGCTGAGAATAGGTACTGCTTGTGTTCACTCCAAAGTGAAATGTTCATTACGACCAAATGAAGGAATTGTTGGCTTTCGCTTAAATCTTACACACAGCTAACACAGAACTTTCTAATTAATTTGAAGTAAATCATCATAATTACTGCCTGGTTCTCATCCTTGACTATTAGATATCTGTAAAAATGTGAGAGAAATAACCTGCTGGCAAAAATTGTTTTATAAATACAGTATAACTTTACTTAGCTTGTTTTATAACATTATTTTATTTAAAAAAATCATTGGACTCTCATTTCTATTGGAGTAATTTAGCATTTTTAAAACTTGTTTTAAAGCCATAGGGTGTCTTTAATAGCATATCAAATAACACAGTTTGGAGAAGAGTATGCTAGACTGTTAATGGATTTTAAAATGCATTTTATATAATTGTTTTTACTAAAATGCATTATTTGAAGTATCATATTTAGCTAATTACTGTGGATACTGAGGATGAAAATGAGTAGATATATGAAATTAAGTAAATACAGCCAGTGGGAAGCAGAAAGGACTCCTTTCCTTCTCTAATATTTAAGTAAACATACTCAAAGAATTTAAACTAATGAATAAATAAGATGCTAGCTTCCTACATTGTCATTTGAAGTGTGATGTTATCTGACCTCAGGAAGTTCAAAAGAATTTTTTGACATATTTTACACTGATTGATAGGCAGTTTTGTAGAATTTATGTTAGTGCATTCACCAGTGGGATTAGAGCAGAAAATGGTAAATCTCACAAGGGTCTGTTTTACTCAAGGTTCAGGAAAACCCATTAATAGTTGGAAAGAAGCAGAAAATGGAAGGTCAGACATACTGTGTCACAAATGATTTAAGGTCAGCTTGGGAGAAGAGTGTCTGTGACTGATTATTAGACAGGATGACATAGGAAGCACAAAATGTTCAGGAAATTTAGGGGAAGCCATGGTGGACAACTTCCCACGCGAGTTGAACAAACATTCTGAGGACTACTTTGAGTATCCTATCTAAGACAGGCCTCTCTGGATTCTTCTCTGCTATGGTCAGGTAGGCACAAAGAGCTCTCTCACATATGGAGTTTTCTAAGGTTTAGTGTACCGAGCCAGTTCCCATACATTTTTGACATATTCTTTTGATTTGAGTGTGATATATTAGATAATAAATTTACTTTTATATTCTATTAAAATATATATGAGTCTTCTCCACAATTCCAGGTCTCCTACTATCTTAGAGGATGAAAAGAGGGGCAAACAGCATGAATTGTCAGTCATGCAGTCGACAACAAATGTCACAGTAGAGCAAAATCTTAAATAATGTATGTGCAGAGCAGAGTAAGTGTGGGAAGGGGTGACAGGTGTAAATGTCTTCCTGGAAATGATGGCATGAAAAGTTCCAAGGCATTATTAGGGACTTTCTGGGCAGAAATGAAAGAAGTACTTGGGACTATCCTATATATTTTAATTTTCCTGAAAAAGCAGAAAAGGGTTCAAATATGCCAAATGGATTGATATAAGTTTAATGAAACCAAAAGGAGCCTATGTGGCCTCTCTCAAGTTAGTTTACTAATCCTGCATTCAAATCATACTCTAATTAAAAATATTTATAAATTCAGTATAATTCCCCCAAATCTCAAAATTTCAGTATGCTACATAGATCATTATTAATTTTATTTTAATTAAGACAGAAAAAAAAATAGTTACAATGATGTGAGTTATTTCTGACAGGCATAAGTACAGACAGCATTCCACGAGCATACAAAAAGTAAATACTGTAGGAAAATGTGTGGGAGAGACTATTTATATGTATTTAGCAAGGACTAACTCCCCTAAATAGAAGGAAATTCAGTAACAACTGAAAGAAAATGTTGGAAAATTAAATAAAACCAATTCATAAAATTCATTAAAAGCTACAAAATATGAGGCAAATAAATAAGCTATAGATATTTGCCTGGTATACACAAATAACATAAAACAGATATGGTGTTTACATGAAATATTTTTTAGCTTTGTGTTTGCCCTAAGAATACTGAAAGGTTATATACCACTGGAATGTTTCAAAACAGAGGTCATTTAGGGGTGAAGAAAGGATTCAATGGGTAAACTGTACACTGCCATGAGGCTCTTATTTTGAATCCACAGAACCCTTGTAAATGCCAGATTTGGTAGCATGAACCTGTATTCTGGGTGTCCTATAAAGAAATGGGAGATGGGCCGGGCGTTGGTGGCACACGCCTTTAATCCCAGCACTCGGGAGGCAGAGGCAGGCGGATCTCTGTGAGTTCGAGGCCAGCCTGGGCTACCAAGTGAGCTCCAGGAGAGGCGCAAAGCTACACAGAGAAACCCTGTCTTGAAAAGCCAAAAAAAAAAAGAAATGGGAGATGGACACATGCGAGTCCCTGGAAGCTCACAAGCCCATTGGTGAGATGTACACAACACTGTAAGAAGCAACAAAGAAACACTGCTTTAAACCAGGCAGAAGCAGGACGCCAACATGGAAGATGTTCTCTGACCTTCATAGTTGCCTCATGTCACATACAAGTGAGCATACAGCAACACACACACACACACACACACACACACACACACACACACGCACGCACTCGCGCGCGTGCACTCGCATGAACGCACATGCAAATGTAAATGGGATGAATACATATTAGCAGGAAATTGTCACAGAACAAGTCATTCATAGGCTCCAAAGTTTCACGTGTTCCTTTGAACAGATTTGAATTTTCCTCTGTGACTTTTTATTTATTACACATGGTTTGAGTGACAAAAAATAACATGTACTTATAAGTTGATAGGTAGTGTTTTGATATCTGTATATTTTGTTGAATGATCATAGTAAGCAAAGTCTCTGTGATCTAAAATATTTATCATTTTTGCATGATGAGAACATTGCATGTATAGCTGTTTTGAGATAACCCTTCATTACTGAAAACATTGAATGCACTGACCACCTCTTCCTGGCCCTCTTCCTTCATGCACTGACCACCTCCCCCACCCAGCTTCCCTCATCACCACAGGCCTACTCTCAGAGCCTGTGAGTTCAGCTGTTTAGATGTCTGGTCTATTTTACTTCACCTGTTGTTCTCAGTGTCCATTTTCTCCAAAGTTCTCATAAATGGGTCAATTGCATAGATCTCCTCTTTTTGGAAAATTTTTAGATATATATCTTAAAATGCTTTTTCATAGTCATTGGTAGTGACTTACTTACTTCCAAGTACAGGGTAGCATGCTAATCACTGTAAATTCCTCACCTCCAAACTGAAACTTCTATTTCTCACCCACATCTTTCCATTATTCTCTGAAATCTTTGTTCTATTCTTCACTTTAATGAATTTGAATCTTCTAGGCATCTTATATAAATGAAATAATATGGTCTAAGTCCTTCTGTTACTGGCTTATTTCACTTACCAAAACGTACTGTAGTTTTAACAGTGCTATTTCATAAAGCAAATTTTATTTTCTTTTAAAGTATTATGTAATATTTGCAAGCTTATGCAATTCTTTATTTATTTGTATTTGAAATTTAGTATGTTTCCATATCTTCAAAAATATGGATAAAGCTGAAATGAGCATGGAAGTCCCAGAAAGACAGACAAATTAACAACATGTATATAAAAAGTTACTCAGTAATGGTGGCCTTTAGGGGAATAAAGCTTGTAACTATGGTGATGTAACACCTGTTAGAACAGCAATTATAAAAACATACATTTAAGAAATAATATTACAAGTGTTAATGGGGAAAGGTAGGAGCATTTATATACTGGCAGTAGAAAATATAAGAACCTCAACCTTTGTGGAAAACATAGTGAGGTTTCTCAACAATGATTTAGCTTCCTCACCTCACAGCATATACCCCAAATAATTCAAACCAGGGTCTCAAGAAGATAGATGACTGTATTTTGAAACATCTAATCATTAGAATGTGTTCCTTAAGCATTCTTCAGGACATGGAAAGACCAGTAACGGATTCTCCCTTTCCTCTTTTCCCAGCTTCTCTGTCTTTGGAAAACATCTTGTGCTATAGATGGTAGGAAGCAGAAAGTCAGGTGGTTCAGATCTGGAAGTAAGGATGGATACCAGATCTAACGTCTCTCCCAAGTTTCTGCCTCTGTGGTAGCACATACAGTAACTTTATAAAAGAATTGACGCTCAGGTGAGCCCTGTACCACCGTCAGGGGAGCTTGATGTGGAGAGCCACTCATGAAGCTATTAAACAAAGACAACGAATAAAAACAATATTCACCAACAAGTGAAGTGTGCTTCCCTTTCTTTCATGTATCTTGGGTTCACAAACTTTCCTGTTGAGACTTTTGTTTTTACCTTGCTCTTTAATCTCTTTTAGTATACAGTAGAATTTTCATATTTTACACACACACACACACACACACACACAAACAAACAAACAAACAAAATAACCTAACAAATCAGTTCAGAAACCAAGCCAGGGTTTCCCACAGCTAGGTCTGCCACATTAGAAGTTTTATTTTTTTTTCTTTCCAAAACCTCTAAGAATCAACAGACTTGTTACAGCTGTCAAAATTATATTAGACAAAGAATTCCTACTGTAAATAAGCGGTCTCTCACCTTTGAAATTCTAATACTCAGCAGTAACATAGTGCCCAAATTTCACAAAAGGAAATGTTGTGAAACATGGATGTTACAAATATAGATATAAGAACATATTTGATGTGGAATGCTTTCCTCATAATCATGCTGTGGAAGTTAGAATTAAAACTACAGATTCCAAACATGCAATGCCCTTAGGAATACCAGGATTTTAAATCCAACCCCCACCCTCAAGTCCTGGGGAATCTATGGAGAAATCTCAGAAGCCACCTGGTGACTATATTACCACCCCCCCCCCCGGAAAAAAAGGTAAACATTAGAAATTCAGAATTAAGAAGAATGAAAATTTCTGAAATTTCAGAAATCACATTAGTATTTTAATAGCATATTGAATTATGTTTTACAATAATATAATGATTAGCTACATGACACTGCATCCTTTTATGGCAAGGTTCTATTAATATATTTCAGATTGATTTTTGTCACTAATAATATGAACTATATGCCCATAATTATTGTTATAAACACATGTGTTATGATGAGATTGTAAATTTAAATAGCATGTAAAATAAACCTGGCATTTAATAGATATCTGATAACAGAAAACTTTAAAAAAGAACCTTACCTTAGTATATACAAAGTAATTTCAATAAAAATATTATACAACAGATATATAATATTTTTAAAGTTATTATTCTTTAAAATGAATATTTAAAGCACACAAAGGTAAACTGTTCAATTCTATAATCCTAATGTTTCACACTGAGTTTTCTGGACAGAGAATAATATTTGTTATACCAAATGATATTGAAGAATCAAGACCATGTTTGAGTTCTATGCTATGATTAAGTTGGTCCAGGAAGTTAATTTTCAATTTTTATTTTTCCTCATGTTTGACCTTTAGTTAATTATTTTGCTTTCCATGTTATTTTTTGTCAAATTTATAAAGGAGCTTAAATTAAACATTTTAATTTCATTATCAGAAAATGCAAACTTTTTTACCTATCAGAAGTACTTTTTATATATTTATCAAGGATTTTCCTAAATAGTTGGCTCATGACCTTTGACTATAGCAATCATACACATGCACATACACACACACACAATTATTATTATTATTATTATTATTATTATTATTATTATTTTACTAAGGTGCTGGAGGAAAGGATTAGTGGGAAAAGCACGTTCGAAAACATGAAGATAAGACTTCAATCTACAGCCAGCACATAAAAGTTAAAGGAACAATGTGGCCTGTCTGCGATCCCCGAGCTCAGGAAGCAGAGACAAAGATTCCCTAAATCAAGCTAACTACCTAGACTAGCCAAATTGGCAAGCTGTGAATTTAAATGGGATATCTAGCCTCAATGAATAAGGTTAAGAAGGAATACAGTGTCAGTTACTGGCACACATACTCATTCACATCTTCCTTACACACACATGTTAATATGTGAATATACATTTAACATCGACACACATACATAGATATAGGGGGAAATATGAACATTCAAGTTTATTTTGAGATTAGCAAGGAGTGGCTGTACATTCTAAAGCTAATAGATCATTAATCTATTATATAAGTAATTATTAGAACAAATCCAGTATAATTTTTAGGATAGAAAACATGGAAATAATTCCAGTTTCTTTCAAAAGCTCACAATGTTTGTGGTCTATGTTTTCTGATTTTATCTTTAGCCAAATTCAAGCAATCTTTTAGGTTCATTTACCTGGATGTGCTTGTTTTGCATGTTATCTTGAATTAAGAAATGAGTAGAAAGATGGAATCACTAATCACATATAAAAGAGGCAAATACAAAGGAAAATGGTTTATAGTTTCATTTATCTTCTACATAAATACAAGCTAGCATATAACATGCACTCAGAAAGATGTTCAGGACCAGGAACTGAGACAGAAAAATGAAAACCCAACAGGACATCAGAACTCAAAGGGTAAATTTGTGACTGTATTAAGACTTAGTTTGTGTTACTTAAAAAGTTGAATGCAAAAATACAGCAAAGGGACAGTCCTCTCTGCTTTCTCCCTTTCTCTAGACCCAAATCCTCAGGCTTCTCCCCAAGGACACAACTGCAGCCTCCCTTGCCCCAGGTCCATGTTTCCTGTGGATCGAACAGACCATGCCCACCTTCCTCCCTTCACCCCCATGTCACTCTGCCCCAAGCCCCCAGCTCAGGCAGACACCATAGGTCATACCTGCCAGAGGACCGGGTAGCCTGCCTGTCTGCCTTCACTCTTTCCACAGACCCAATACCTCAGACTCATCCCTAGCACTGCAACAGAACATCAGTTGAGATCTCCCTTCCTCCCTCTCCCCATCTCCTATGGATACCACAGAACATCTCTTCTCATCCTCCCTCTTCCCCACTTGTCTCTGTATTGTAGCACCCAACTCAAGCTGATGTCCCCTGCTTAACTGCAGGTCACAGTTGTCAGAAAAACAGATGGGTTGCACACAGACATTCTCCATTCTCTGCTCCCCTAGAGACAATCCTTCGGTTTGCTTCCTAATCTGCAACAGATCACCAGGTGAGGCCTTCCTTCACACACTTGCCCACTTATCCCGTGGATCCCACAGACTACTCTCTCCTGAACTCCCTCCTCCATGAATGGCTGCATTCCAGGATCCAATACCAGCAAGCATTTCCTGTGAACACAACTGCCAAGCATGTTAGTAAAACAGGTACCACACAGCCTCCACCGTCTCTGAAATTCCAGAGAAGAAACAGAAACTAAGGAATGAAATAGCATCCAGCAAAGACAAACCCAGAAACCAGTACCTACACCTAAAGTCACCCCAAACCCAGAAGCCTAGACAACAGATTAAGAACAAAATCAGTGTCTCCAATGGATCCCAGCTCTCCTACCACAGCAGGCCCTGAATATTCAAACATAACTGAAGTACAAGAAAAAGACTTTAAAACTACCTATATTCAGATGGCATGGGTCCTTGAAGAAGAAGTGAGTAAATCAATAAGGGAATTCATAAAAACACAAACAAACAATTGGAGGAAATGAATAAATCTTTTAAAGAAAGCCAGGAAAACACAGACGAACAAGTGGAAGAATGAATAAATCCCTTAAAGAAAGCCAAGGACAAACAAACATTTGAAGAAAATGAATAAAACTTTTCAAGACAGGAAAATGGAAATAAAAGCAACAACAAAAACCACAAACTGAAGAAATTCTGGAAATAGAAAATTGAGAAATTAAAACAAGAACAACAGACGTTTCACATCATAATCAAAACACTAAATATTCAGAACAAAGAAAGAATATTACAAGATGTAAGGAGAAAAAACCCAAGTAGCATATAAAGGCAGACTGACTTCTCATTGGAGACTCTAAAACTCAGAAGGGCTAGAACAGATGTGCTGAAGACGCCAAGAGGCCACAGATGCCATCTCAGAGTACTATACAAAATTTTCAATCACCATAAGTGGAGAAAATAAGATCCATGATCAATTCAAATTTAAATAATATCTACATGAGTGGACTGGGTGTAGGGGGGTGGTGGAGGACGAGGAGGAGTGGGGGATGAGAACATAGGGACATGGGAAGGTTGAGCTGGAACAGGGACAGAGTGGGAGGGTAAGGAGGGAGATACCTTGATAGATGAGGACATCAATGGGAATAGCAAGAGGCAGGGTGCTGGGGAGGCTCGCAGGAATCCACAAGGATGACCCCACCTTGGACTGCTGCCAGTGGTCCAGAGGGTGTCTGAACCAGTCTACTCTGGTGACTAGTCTAGGGAATAACCTAACTGTCATCATAGAGCTTTTGTCCAGTGACTGATGGAACAGATGCAGAGATCCATGGCCAGGCACCAGGCTGAGCTCCGAGAATCCAATCAATGAGAGAGAGGAGGGATTCTGCAGGTGGGGGACGTTGAGATCCAAGAAACACACCTCACTCTAGAGGACAGAGATTATTACAGAGGGTAAAAGGTTGGAAATGATATTCCAAGCTAATGGACCTAATAAGCAAGCTGGTGTAGCCATTTTTGATATCTAACGATATAGATTTCAAACCAAAACTAATCAAAAGAAATAGGGAAGAACATTACATACTCATCAAAGGAGAAATCCATTTTGGTTGGCATTTTGATTCTTAGCATCTAAGTCACATATCCAAAGGCATCCAAGTTTGTATAAGAAATACTACTACAACTTATATTATATACTGACTCTCACACACTGAGAGTGTGAAGCTTCAATACCCCACTCTCATCAATGGATATGTCATGTAGACAAAAGCTAAATGGAGAAACACTGGAGTTGACAGGAATTATAAAACAAATGGCCCCAATAGATAACTTCAGAACATTTCACCTAAACAGAAAAGAAAATAACTTATTCTCTGTACCTTATGGAACTGTCTCCAAAATTGACCACATAGTAGGACACAAAGCAAGTCCCAACAGTTACAAGACAATTGAAATTGCTCCCTGCATTTTGTCAGACCACCAATGATGAAAGCTAGATATCAGCATCAACAGAAACAACAGAAAGATTATAAATTTATGAAAATTCAACAACTCTCTACTGAAGGAATAATAGGTCAACACAGAAACACACACTCCTAGAATTCAATGAAAATAAATACACAGCATAAACAAACTTATGCGACACAATGAAAGTGGTGCCAAGAGGAAAGTTAATAGCAATAAAGCCTTATATAAAAAACTTGGAGAGATCGCATACCAGCAACTTTACAACACACTTGAAAGCTCTAGAACAAAAGGGTGTAATCACACCCTAGGGCAGTAGGTGGGAAAAAAATAATCAAATCCAGGGCTGAAATCAATAAAATAGAACAAAGAGAACAATAAAAAGAATCAATTAAACAAAAAAGTTTTTTTTTTGAGAAAAGCAACAAGATAGATAAACTCTAATCCAAAACCTAGAAGCCCTACTGAAATAGAAACAATCACAAAAACTCTCCCAACTGGAAAAAAAAAAGGCAGAGACAAATGATTTTAGTACAGAATTCTACCAGATTTTCAAAGAGGAGTTAACATCAGTACTGCTCAAATTATTCTATAAAATACAAACCAAAGGAACATTGTCCAATTTATTTTATGAGACTATAGGTACCCTGACATCCAAGTCACATACTCAACAAAGAAAGAAAATTACAGACCAATTTATCTCATAAGCATAGATGCAAAAATACCCAATAAAATACAAACGGAATCCAAGAAAACATCAAAAAGACCATCCACCATGATTAAGTAGCCTTCATATTCCAGATATTCAAGGATGATTCAATTTACAAACATTAATAAATGTAATATACTACATGAACAACTCAAAGAAAAAAAAAACACATGATCATCTCACTAGATGTAGAAAAAAATCCTTTGACAAAAACCCCACATACCAGTCGGGCGGTGGTGGCGCATGCCTTTAATCCCAGCACTCGGGAGGCAGAGCCAGGCGGATCTTTGTGAGTTCGAGGCCAGCCTGGTCTACAGAGCGAGATCCAGGAAAGGCGCAAAGCTACACAGAGAAACCCTGTCTCGAAAAAAACCAAGAAAAAAAAAAACCCACATACCTGCATTATAAATATATTGGAGAGACTAAGGATACAAGGGACATATCTAATCATAATAAAAACAATTTATAGTAAACCTATAGCCAACATCAAATTAAATGAAGAGAAACT
This sequence comes from Peromyscus aztecus, assembly GCA_902168405.1. Classification (NCBI taxonomy): domain Eukaryota; kingdom Metazoa; phylum Chordata; class Mammalia; order Rodentia; family Cricetidae; genus Peromyscus; species Peromyscus aztecus. Next base: position 11,431 of record CABHPQ010169252.1, read on the forward strand.
CAATATAATTCGATTAAAATCAGGAAAAAGATGAGGTTGTCCATATGTATTCAATATTGTACTTGAAGTTTTAACTAGAACAATAAGATAGCTGAAAGAGATCAAGGGGATAAAAATTGGAAAGGAAGAAGTCACAGTATCATTGTTTGCAGATGATACGATAGTATTCATAAGGGAACTCCTATAGCTGATAAATGCTTTCAGTGAAATGGTTATATACAAGATTAACTAAAAAAAAAAAAATTAGCCCTCCTGTATACAAATGACAAATGAACTGAGAAAGAAAGCAGCCACATTTGTCACAATAGTCTCAAATAATATAAAAATATTTGGAAGGAAATCCCACTAAGAAAGTGAAAGGCTTGTATGATAATAACTTCAAGACTTTGAAGAAAGAAATTGAAGAAGATATCAGAAGATGGAAAGATCTTCCATGCTCATTAATTGGTAGATTTAACATGGTGAAAATGGCTATCCTATCAAAAATAATTTAGAGATTCAGGGCGATCCTCATCAAAATCCCAATACATTTTTTTTACAGATCCTGAAAGAATAATTCTCACCTTCATATGGAAAAGCACCAAACATGGAATAGCCAAAACAATCCTGAATAATAAGAGAACTGCTGGGGGTATCACCATCCCTGCAATCAAGTTGTACTATAGAGCTATGAAAAGTAAAACCCACTTGGGATTGGTATAACAACAGACACACTGATAAATGGAATTAAATGGAAGTCCCAGATAGGAATCCACACCTATGGACACATGATTTTTGATAAAGAACCAGAAATAGACACTGGAACAAAGACAGCATCTTCAACAAATGGTGCTTTATAAACTAGATGCCTGCCTGTAGAAGAATGCAAATAGATCCATATTTATCACCCAACACAAAACTCAAATCCAAGTGGATCAAAAACCTCAACAAAAAAGCGTATACCCTAAACTTGATAGAAGAGATACTGGGGAATAACCTTGAATACATTAACACAGAAGACAACTTTCTGAACAGAACACCAATAAGGCAGATACTAAGATCAACAATTAACAAAATATGACCCCATGAAACTAAAAAGCTGCTGTAAGGCAAAGGATACCAACAGTTAGACAAATAGAAGTTTATAGAATGGACAAAGTTTTAACCAACTATTCATCTGATAGACAAATAATATCCATAATAGGAAGAACTCAAGAAACTAGATATCAAAAAATCAAATACTCCAATTTAAAAATGTGATTAAGACCTAAACATAGAATTCTCAATAGAGGAAAATCAAATATATGAGAAATACTCAAAGAAATATTCAACGATCTTAGTCATCTGTGAAATGCAAATCAAAACTACACTGAGATTCCATCTTAGACCTGTCAGAATGACAAAATAACACAAATGACATCTCATGCTGATGAGGATAGGGAATAAAAGGAACACTTTTTCATTGTTCATGGGAGTGCCAACTTGTATAGTCACTATAGAAAGCAATATGTTGATTTCTCAGAAAATTGAGAATCGAGATCTACCTCAATTCCTAGCTATACAACTCTTGAGCATATAGCCAGAAGGTGCTCCATCCTTCCAAGAGGACACTTGCTCATCTACGTTAATTGCAGCTCTATTCATAATAGCTAGAAACTGGAAATGATCTAGATGTCCTTTGACTACATGTGGTACATTTACACAATAGAGTATTATTCAGCTGTTAAAACATGATGTCATGATATTTGCAGGCAAATGAATGCAACTTGAAGAAATTATACTGAGTGAGGTAACCTCGACCCAGGACAAACATGGTATATATTCACTTATAAGTGGATATTATCAGTTAAGTAAATGGTAGACAAGCTACAATCCACAGGCCCAGTAAGGTTAGATAAGGAGGAGAGGTATAAGGGAGATACATGGTTCTCCCTGGGACAGGGTAATAAAATACAATTTGTGGGTAGACTGAAGGCAAGGGGAATGGGGGAGGGGAATGGGAGCAGGAGGGATGGAGAAAGAGTGTGTTGAAAGACAGCTGGAACTGGGGAGTATTAGGTGATGAAGGTGTGGAAACCAAATGCAGTGGAAACTTTCTGGAATCTAAGAGAGTGACACTAGTGCAGACTCCTGGTAATGGAGAATATGGAGTCTCAACTGATCATATTTTGAAGCCAGGCAAGGCCTCTAATGTTTGCATTTGTTTGAGTTTTTGGTCAGTGGGGCACTGTGGAGATTCCTATGCAATCCATGCTAATGGTATGACAGAAGGTCACTCTCTGAAAATGAAGTGGGACGCCATTGCCAAGGACAAGATCCAGATTGTTCATTGAAAGTAGATATGCTGAGCTGCTCAGGCTTGCCTAGAGCCTTCATCCCTATGTTCTATTCTTTTTGGTATAGGAAAGTACTCTTCTGGCTAAGGAAAGAGAAACTTAGACACCAAAACCTTTGACCAGCAATCTGAGCAGCCTGCAAAATATGCTGGGCAGTGGTGGCACAGGACTTGTGGAATGGCCAACCAGTGTCTGATTTAACTTGAGGTCCACTCCACCAGAGGGGACCCATGACTGACACTGCTTGAATGGCCAGGAACTGGAGTTTCTGTGATAGACCATCCTATCCAGTGATAACCCAGAGACCTAGGATAGAACCAAACACAACTGGTCTAAACAACATAAAAATTAAAAAAAAGATGTGGGGTGGCTTGGGAAAGAGGGCTGGGGGGTGGGAGGAGGGAGGAGGGGGGTCTGTGGATAGCATGTGGAGTGAGTAGAAAATTTCTCAATAAAGAAAAAAAATTAAACACCTCATCCTAAAAACAAACAAACAAACAAAAACAAAAAACAAAACAAAACAAAAAGCAATGAAATTCTTTTTTTTTGTTTTGTTTTGTTTTTTCAAGACAGGGTTTCTCTCTGTAGTTTTGGTGCCTGTCCTGGATCTCGCTCTGTAGACCAGGCTGGCCTCAAACTCACAGAGATTGGCCTGGTTCTGCCTCCTGAGTGCTGGGACTAAAGACATGCACCACCACCACTCAGCTACATGAAATAATTTCTAATAACATTCTTCTCATAGATCAGTGCCTTATGAAGTCATCAGAAAACAGGCTTCCTCCTGGAACAGAAGCAGAGAACCAAACCCAGACATTATGTAGAGAGAGTCTAAATCAAAGGTCTCCATAGGGTCTCTGTTGTTGAAGCTCAGGGAATCCCATGGAGGAGGGGGCAGAAAAATTCTAGGAGTCAGAGGGAATGGAGGACTCCAGGAGAACTCTGGCCACTGAGTCAACTAGGCAGGGCACATATGAGCTTACAGAGATGGAGAGGAAAACATGAGGTACACATGCATTTATACCAGGTCATCTGCATGTATGTTTTGGCTGTTAGCCTGATGTTTTGTGGGACTCCTAACTGTTGAAATGGGTGTTTCTCTGACTTTTTTTTTTTGCCTGATCTTGAGACTCTTTTCCTGTTGCTAGGTTTCCTTGTCCAGCTTCAGTGTGAGGGTTCTTGTTTTTCTTCTTGTATTTTGTCTTGAGTCTGGTGGTTTTCTCTGGGAGGCCTGCACTGTTCTGATTTGAGACAGACAGGGAATGGATCTTGGGAAGAGAGGAGGTTGGAAGATCTGGGAAGAGTGGAGGGAAGGGAAACTGTGGTTGGGAGGTACTGTATGAGCTAAAAATGTATTTTCAAATATACATATATGTATATATATTTACACAACTATATAAATATATATATATATGTGTGTGTGTGTGTGTGTGTGTGTGTGTGTGTGTGTGTGTGTGTGTGTCTCAAAGGGTACCCAATTATAACCTCAAAGTGTTTTTTGAAATTTGAAGGTATGGATACTATAGAAAGCAATTAAATGACAAATAGACATTTTCAGAACCTTGAATGAGTATTATATTCAAATATTGTAGGAAGCTGCCTTCAGATGATGTTGATGATTAGGACAGATCAAGGACTTGAACAAGATGACTAGAGCCAGCGGCCATTCACAAGCCCTGTGAATTCTGTATATATATTCTGTATTACAGATAAAATTTGATGCTTTGCCTCTGTATTTTTTTTAGCTCCAAATCCAATTAGGATCATCTTTGACATTCAGTATGCAAAACTAAATTAAAACAAGAATCTCTGTACTGGTTAGTTTTTATTATCAAACTGACACAAATTGAGCTGACTGGGAGGAAGAAATGTTAGTTGAGGATCTGACTATTCTGAGTGACCTGTGGATATATCTGACTTGTATCATTTTGATTGCTGGTTGATATGGGAGGAACAGACTAGTGTGAGCAGTATCATCCCTAAGTAGGTATCCCTGGGATGTGTAAAAAGGATAATTACTCATAAGAGAGGGAGAAAGCAAGAGAACAAAGCAGTAAGCAACGGTTCTCTATGATTTTTGTCTCCTGATTCCTGCTTGAATTTTTGCCTTGCCTTCCATCTGTGATGGTCTCTTATCTAGAGATAAGACAAACTGAAATAAACCCCCCCTCCCCTAAGATGCTTGTGGTCAAATTTTTATCACAACAAGAGGAAGCAAGTCAGAGCAACATGATAGTTATAGGACAAGAATGGGAAGGAGCTCCCAGACCCATTTCCAGCTATTTTGCTGGCTGATTCTCCTTGAGGGTGGGGTGGAGCTTGGAAGAAGGGAAGGAGGAGAAGCTTTAGTTTAGATGTAAAAGCAAGACAATTTTAAAAATTAAAAAAAAATAAAAGAGTATCTATGATCCTCGTCCAAAGCATCCACCACCCCTGCACAGGCCTCCATAGAATCCAACAATGTTGCATCCTCTGATACAATAACCAACCAATTCATAAATATTTTTGTGTTACTTCCTTAATTGACAGAGCATCCGCTTCATATTCTCATTGGATGTTTCTTGCATTTTCTGCAGACAACTTGTAAATGTAAAATGAAAAGCAAAGCTCACCTTCTAAAATAATTCAATGGTGAGTATAATTAGATGTGGTTGAGAGGCACACTAGTCATGTGTTGTGTGTTTGTAGGTGGCTAGAGTTGGCATATAAAGGCAACTGAAGTGACTGCTGCTCCCAAGTTATCATTTGGCCGACAGTTCCAAGTTCAGCTCCTCTCTTCTCCAACCGCAACTGAAGACTGAAATCATCCAATTTCCATGTTGTGTTTACCCTTTGGTCTATTGAGGATGTGGCAAGCCTTTGTGAAAACAGTCACAACCATATGTTCAGTAGGAGGAGCTGGGCAAAAGGGCAAATCTAAAGAATTTGTAGCATTTAATCAAGAGACAGCTTATTTTAGTGTTTTGACTTTTAAAGTGCAAATTTGCATCAAGAAATCCCATTTGTACTTAATTGGGGCGTGGAGCTCCTTGGAGTTCTTGGCAGCTGTTGGACATTTGGCCTCTCTCTGAGTGTGAGCTCTGAGCTTTGCTTTTTCTGATACAAGTCAGATTGACAGTGTGTCTCCAGAAAAGCCCTGATCTGCCTCCAGCTGGGTGATAAATAATTAAGATGTTGAAAGAGATACAGAGACACTCACTTCCCCTGATCCCATCAAATGCCAGTGGGCTTTCAGTTCCTGAGGCTCTAGGAGAGTGTTCATTTCTGATGACTTAAGCCTGAGAGAGGATCAGTAGGAAGAAAAGCAATTACACTCATTGTGTAACTTAATGACACAAGGAATGTGCAACTAAGTGGATGTAAATATATGTGGGTTATTAAAGCAAGATTATAGATCTGAAGAAAGTAATAACCAACTTTTAAACATTTATGACAATAGTTAGCAAGCCAATGTTAAACAGACTTTTAAGGAGTTTCAAGTAACTTCAAGGAATAAATAAAATTAACCAAAAAGAAATAGCAGCCCCAAAGAGTATCAGTCCAATCAATCTTTTTCTCATTTTGTAATAATTTATTTGTATTATTCCTTGAGACACTGTGAACATATGTGTTTATTTCTGTTTGATGTATTGAATCTCATTACCGAAGGGCTCTTTCTAAATATCCTTTGAAATATTTATATGAATTACCGACTTACAAAAATATTGTTTATAAATTGACATTTGTTTTATTCTTCTCTTTTTTTCTGTACCCAAGTCATAACAAATTCTAGTCTCTGAATCTGAATGTGTTTCTGTCAGCCAGAAGAGACAAAAGGTCTCAGGGTTTTGCAGTCCCCATCTGTGCAGGAAAGCTGACATTTGGAGCACAATGCTGCTTTTCTTGTTGTTGTTGTTTATTTTGTTCTGCTTATCTTTTTTTTCATTTTCTTTGTGTATATGTTTGGGGTTTTTTTGTTGTTTGCTTTTTTTTTTTTCCTAGAAAAAGTCTCGCTATGTATGGTAGAAAAGCGTGAACTTAACTGCATATCCTTCATTGGCTTCAAATACATAGAGATTCTTTCATCTTAAGCTACCAAGTGCTGGAATTACAGACATGAGTCACCATGCCTAGCATGGAGTACTGTTCCAGACACATACTTTTAACCTGTAAGTAGAGGTACTCTAGAGTCATATATTTTTAAAATATTTTTGAGTGATTGAACAATATATTAGATATATATTAAAATCCAATGTCTTATCCATCTGATGTATAGAAATTAATGGCTTTTAGATTGCTTAGGTTGTTTTTGGTGGTCCCACCATTTCATCCCTACAACATATGTATTTGCTAACAGTGAAACTATGTACCCATTAGACAATTGCTTCTAATTTCCTGTTTTTCTCAGCTCCCAGCAATTCCCCCTAGGATTTTTGTCTTCATTATTTCAATCACACAAAAGTGGAAATGGACATGATTTGTACTTTCAGAAGTGGCTTATTTCATCACAAAACATATCTCTTTCTCAAAAGTGAGTAAGAAATGGTTTACTCTGAGCCAAATATGAATGACCATGGCCTAGCACTATGGAGCAGGTTTCCCTGAATGACATGTTCTATCCAGTCCAAGTTGTTACATGGACTATTGCAATCATAGAACAACAATAACAATGTCATGACTCAATACATTTACCAAATATGGCATTAGGGCATTTGGTGGCTGGGTAATAAAATCGGAGGACTGTGATAAAGGCTTCAATATTAAGGGATAATATATTTAGCATTTGTGTTAGTGGAAACTGGTGTTCTTCTAACCCAATATCTGCTAAAGGTGTTTATTTGATATTCAAATGATGTTAGGTCAGATACATAGGAAAATGATGAATTTAGGGGTATTAATGACAATTTGAAGTAATTACAGCTCTCTCTCAACAACCTTCCTTTCTCCACAATCATAATCAGGACTTTATAATCCCTTAGTCACTCTGCAGAGCCTTCTATCTAGACAGATGCTCTTTTTTAGGGAACTTCAGATCCAACACTTAACACAATCCATTCAAGTCCCTTCTTTTGTAGTATACACTTCAAAAGCTGAATAATACTGTATCATATGCATGCACATTCGTTCTCGGGCATCCATCTGCTGATAGCCCTGTTCTTTCAACCTCTGGTTACTGTGAATAAATTTTCTCTGAAGAAGAATGTGTGAATATGCATAACTGATCACAAATGTTGTTTGTGCATTTGCGGGGTATATACCCAAAAGTGAAATTGCTACAACATATTGTCATTCCATGTTTAATTTCTTGAGAAACTGCCACCTCACTTGCATAGCCAGGCCCGTTTCTCCCCCTTACCTGAATTGGACCAGGCTTTTCATGTGTCAGATCCTGCAGCATGTGTCTCCTTGTCTTTTGTTTTAACAACAATCCTCATAACCAGAGGAAGCGAAAGCTAATTTTGGTTTTGGTCTGCATTCCCATAATGACGAATTCTATTGAGCACATTCTTACTGTGCATATTGATTGTTTATTAATATTTGAGAAGAATTTTTAAATTCTCTGAGGATTATTTTAGTGTCTGGGTGTTTTCCAAGATTTGATGTATTTTTATTTTATTTTTTATGAGTATTTTGTGTAAGTATGTGCAAGGTGCATTCCTGGTACCTACTGAAGCCAGTAAAAGGTGTGAGATCCCATGGAATTGCAATTAAAGACAGTTATGAGCAACCTTGTGGTTACTAAGAATCATTCAAAACCAGGTCTTCTGCAAGATAAATAAGTGGACTTAATCACTGAGCAATATCTTCATGCCCAAAGATGCTGTGCATTTTGTATACTTTTGAAATGTTGTTAATACTTAAGATTTTATTCTTAAATGATTTCCTTTCCCTTCTTTATTTCTTCTGATTTCTTATTTTGTTCTTCCTGCTTTGGTGTTTTTTTAGAATTATTAATTTTTGTATGATTCAATATCTGCTGTGACAGAAGGAACAGAGCACAAATAAGGAACAAGAAACAACAGAGATCTACTCATTCAAACACTCAGGAATTTCGTTATAAGACAAAATTGAAAACCATAATATGTAGGCAAAGAACCTGTGCAGGTGCCACAGACTCTGTGAGCTCATATGTACACTTGTACTGTAGTATTTAGAAGGGCTTTTGTCCTTGGTGTCCTCCATCATCTGTGGTGGTATTGTGTTCCCCAAAATATTGTGTACCTTAATAAACTTATCTGGGGTCAGAGACAGAACAGCCACAATATTAATGAGGATAGGCAGTGGTAGCATACGCCTTTAATCCTAGTATTCCAGAGACAGAAATCCCTCTGGATCTCTGTGAGTTCAAGGCCACATTGGAAACGGCCAGGCATGGTGACACACGCCTTTAATCCCAGTAAACCAGCCTTTAATCCCAGGGAGTGGTGGTAGAGAGCAGAAAGGTATATAAGGCGTGAAGAAACTCGAGGCATTTTGGCCTGGTTAGTCATTTTCCCTGGAGAGGCATTTGGCCTGGAGAAGCATTTGGGCTGGTTAATCATTCAGGCTTCTAGCAGCAGTTCAGCTGAGAGTCATTTGGATATGAGGACATAGAGGCTCCCAGTCTGAGGAAGCAAGACCAGCTGAGGATCCGGCAAGGTGAGATAGCTGTGGCTTGTTCTATTTTTCTGACCTTCCAGCATTTACCCCAATACCTGGCTCAGATTTGATTTTATTAATAAGAACTTTTAAGATTCATGCTACAATCATCTCTGCTCTTACACTCTTTTTGACTCCTCTTTCACAGGGTTCTCTTAGCCCCAAGGAAAGAAATTTGATGGAGACATCCTATTTTACACTAAGAATTACAAGGTCTCTCACTCTGTGCATAACTTCTGGTTATGTGTTTCTGTGTTTGTTCTCATCTGCTGCAGGAAGAAGTTTCTTTGATGATGGCTGAGCAAGGCACTGATCTATGATCATAGCAGACCATCATTTTAATATTTTATTTGTTTATTTATTTGCTTATTTTATAGAAGAGTAGTATTTGATTTTCCTCTAGTTCCCTGGATATCTAGTATCAGGTTCTCAGTCACCCAAGCAGTGTTGGATATGAGTTCAATCTCGTGGAGTGGGCCTTAAGTCAAACCAGATATTGGTTGATTACTCCCACGAGCTTTCTGCCATCACTGCCATAGCACATCTTTGTATGGCAGGACATCATTGTAGATCAAAGGGTTTGTGTTTACCTTTCTGTTTTGGCAGTGTGCACAGTAACTTATTGGTGTAAGTATTAAGGCAACTCTATGTAGTTAAAAGGGAGGTTTATTTTGTGGGGTAACTTACAAATAAAGTTATGGGGTCCTGGAAAGGTGTAGTGCAGTCCAGCGGTGTTCTCTGGAGAACTTTGCTCAGTCTACCTCCAGCGTCTGGGATCCAGGAACCAAGAGAGCCAGCACATCTGGATCTCAGGTGATAAGCACTCCTGTCTTGGCCCCGCCTTGCCTCAGTGGGTGTAGTACTTCCAGGTCAAAGCTAGAACTGCTACCCACTACAGTAACTTCCTGTAAAAAGACACTAGAACATAAGAATGGGGATTCTATGTTGGCACAAGCTCTATTTCCCAATGTTTAATTAGTTGTGTAGGTGTTGTCTTTGGCAATGAGGTCTTGCCATCGTTTGTGTATAGCAAACTATAGTCTTGGCTACAGCCTGGGTTGTCTGGGGATCCCCCTACCATAGAGACACTTGCTCAACCACTTTAATTACTTCTCTATTCATTATAGTCAGACACTAGAACCAATCTAGATGCCCCTAAACAGATGAATCAATAAAGAAAATGTGAAGCTTCCAAATATATGTATCTAAATGAAATCCTCTAATAATGGGGAATACAGATCCAGATTATTTCTTGTCATCAAATGAAACTTTTAGTACCAGCATGGGTTATATCTAGCTGTTGGATCCCGTACCAAGATAGAGCTTTCACCTTTATGTGCTAGTATCTTTGGTACAAGAAGGTACTCTGAAAGCTACCAAAATAGAAATGTAAACAGAAACCCTTTGATCTACAATGCTGTCCTGCCTGCAAGATATATTATGGCAATGGTGGTACAAAGCATGTTTAAGAAACCAACCAATATCTCTTTGACTCATTAAGGCCCCCTCCAGGAGATGAAACCCCTACCTAACATTACTTGGTTGACCAGGAAGCTGTTAGGTAGCCCAGGGACCTAGGGGAAAACCAAATACTATTGTTCTATTAAAGGAACTGAACAGTTAAATCACTCTTAATTCCAGTCTTCTATACTCACAGATTAATGCCTCGCTCAGCCTTCATCAGAGCAGCTTCCTCCTGCAACAGATAAAAACAAACACAGAGACCCATAGTCAGACATTTTTCAGAGAGTGAGAATCCTTGTAATGCTTAGCATTAAGTGGAATATTTCCATCAAATCCCTCTTCTCAGGGCTAAGAGAACCCTATGAAAGAGGAGACAAAAAGAATGTAAAAGCCAGAGGAGATGGAAGACACCAAGGACACAAGGCCTTCTGCACATGACAATACAAATGGCAGAGACTGTGGCAGCTGCTTTGCTGTCCACCAGATGTGGTCTAGAGCTGAAAGGACAACTGGACATATGCCTCCAAGCCTAACCTGGAATCTATATGCATTTGATATCCACTTGCAAATGAAACTTTGGTTTTCTACAGGGGAGTCTCACTGTGGAAATAAAATATACATAAAGGTAGGATGCATGACCAGCAGTAGATGACTAACAGAAAATGAACTCATTAACACCTTTGGAGGTTTCTTGTCTCACAATGTCATGTAAAGGCTTTTCCTTTTCCTTTCTAAGATTTTTTTTATCTTTTCTCTTTTTTTTTTTGTATTTTTAGGTCTCCCCTCTCCCTCCCTCTCTCCCTCTTTCCCTCTCTGTTACCCTACAGGTCCACTGTGTATATATTATGCCTTCTGGTTCTCTGTTTTTATGTGATTCCTTACACTGTGAAAAAGTGGTCTGTATCTGTTTTTTGTGCCTTTTCTTGGATACTTTTCCTTTTGTTTATTTTGTTCTATTCTGATGTGTTTGTCTTTGTTTTAACTTATCTGATTTTATTTTCTTTTTATCTCTTATTTTCCCTTAGAAGTCTGTTTGTTTTTCAATAAGAGACAAAAGGGCTCAACAATTCTCGCTCATATAAACCCTTCTCTTTCTTGCCAATTGAACTCCCGGAGCTCTACCCGGGGCCTAGCCGTGGATCTCTGCATCCAGTTCCCTTAGTCATTGAATGGGGTTTCTAGCACGACAATTAGGGTGTTTGGCCATCCTATCACCAGAGTAGGTCAGTTCGGGCTATCTCTTGACCATTGCCAGAAGTCTATTGTGGGGGCATCTTTGTGGATTTCTGTGGGCCTCTCTAGCACTTTACTTCTTCCTATTCTCATGTGGTCTTCATTTACCATGGTCTCCTATTCCTTGTTAAAGCACAGGGACAAATAGCCAAACGAATGGAAATACATGAACTATGAACCAATGGCTGAGGAGCCCCCAACTGGATCAGGCCCTCTGAATAGGTGAGACAGTTGATTGGCTTGATCTGTTTGGGAGGCATCCAGGCAGTGGGACCGGGTCCTGTGCTCAGTGCATGAGTTGGCTGTTTGCCACCAGGGGCTTATGCAGGGACGCTTGGCTCAGCCTGGGAGGAGGGGACTGGACCTGCCTGGACTGAGTCTACCAGGTTGATCTCAATCCTCGGGGGAGTCTTTGCCCTGGAGGAGATGGGAATGGGGGGTGGGCTGCGGGGAAGGGGAGGGGGGCAGGAGGGGAGAGAACAAGGGAATCCGCGGTTGATATGTAGAATTAAATTATATTGTAAAATAAAATTAAAAAAAAAAGACAAAAGGGGACAGATTGTCTTGGAAAGGAAGATGGAGAGGCACTGGGAGGGTGCAGAGGGAGAAGAAATCATGATCTGGATGTATTATATGGAAAAAAATCTATTTTCAATAAAAAGGAGAAGAAAGATTTGTTTACTCTTTTGCCTACAAGGGTCTTTAGTCTGTAAGGCAGCAATTATTTAGTGAACTTGGAAAATTTCACATCAAAATTTCAGGTAAAGGCATACTTAGGTATGTGAAAAGTTATCTAATTAATACAGGAGAATTCATTGTAAAGTAAATGGACTCTTCTGAAGCACATATGAACCCAGAGTTAGAGACAACTGGTTTCACACCTCACCGAGACCTAACACAGAAATATGCTTGAACTGCAGGTCATCTCTCTGAAGGTTGCATTTCTATAGAAAAGCATACATCATAAAGAACTGTTGATAAAGAATTAACTCAGAATACTCAGGCACGATATCATTACCATTAACCTTCTCAAAGAAGAACTATTCCTTTAATATATTTCTTACCAAATGTGTTCCCAAATCGGGAATGAAGAAGCATGTATATTTTATGAGAGTATCCAGGCAGAAAATACTTTCATATTTTTCTACAACACTGTGTTTCATATATCAAATTAAGGCACAAGTGAAGTATTTTGCCACAAGCATCCCTCTTTGCTTCCCTGTGCACTTCCAAAGGGCTCAACTGATCCTTTGGAAAGCTGCTCTTTCCTCTCTTAACTTATGCATGACAACAGAGTTTGAGAAAAGAAATACTTGCCTAGTGTTTTGGCCAAGTCTTTGAATTCTGTTTTCAATTACAAAGGAGTAGATCCTCACATTTAATGGGGCAATGAACTGTCTTTGAGGCTGCTTCTCTTACTAGGTCCATAATGATTTTGTTAATTACTTAAAAGGTCAATTATTTGACAATCTTAAGGAAATCTTTGAATTCATGCCCATCCACTGTTAGCCTTTTATCTCTGATGGGGAGGAATTGTATACTCCACTTCTCACAGGAACTCTTCTTTCCTGTTGGTTGCAGACTTAGTGCATAGATCACGGGAGCCTGCAAATCTGACATGCTCTGGTTGTATTCAGTTCGCTTTCTGATTTGATGAGCTCTTCCAAAATTACAGGGAAAGAAAATGTCCTGTTCCACTTTCTCAACAGGCTCATGAACACTAGTCATCTCTTCATTACTTCTATCACGTTTTTAAAGGGCTGCCCTAAATACTAGTTGTGTGTCACATGAGGAGTAAGTACATAGACAGATCTAAGTAAGAGAATTTGCACACATCTGTGCTGCCACCGTGAATGCTATTTTTTCTGTGCTTTGACCACAAATCTTTTTCCATATTTCTATCATAATAACACCTGAGTATTTGTTTAACTAAAATATTTACAGTGAACTGGGTAGAAATTATTAAGAATTGAAAAAGATTGTCACAATAACTTTTTCTATGTCAAAGTGAACCAATGTCTATTCATGCCAGATAATGGAAACAGGAAAAAAAAAAAAAAAAACTAGAAGAGTCTAATGAATTCTAAATGAGCCAAGAATTTATTGAGTTTGATGAAAATGGAAGACAGAAACTGGTCAGGCAGAGCAGGGATCCTAAAATAGCGGTTCTGAGTGCTTGCTGGGGGCCAGGAATGCTAGAAGTGAGCTCTGCTTTCTGTTTCTTTGTTGTGGCAACTGTACTGTCCAGCTCATCTCCTTACCCATTCCTTACCCCAATTTCTGCTGTAATCCATTTAAAGTCCCAAAACTGTCAGTTAAGGTACTCAATTTTCTGTGACCCCTCCTGGTGTACAAAATGTCTGATCTCTCTTTCCCTCCCTCCCCCTCTCTCTTCAGCTTCTATTTATGAATCTATAGCACACTCCTCTCTAAAACACATCTCCCAGGTTGTGTTAATTTCATTCATCAAATTGATGAGAAAACAACAGTGAAATCACTGTCTTAGAATGTTTTTGGTGTCCATAGAGTCCTCAGTGGCTCTTTTTTTCTGAGAGGAACCGTTCTCAGAGATGCCACAATATTCCCATATATATTGACTTACATACATACTGTGGGTAACTAACCTTCATCATGGATGGAGACTTCCTGGAACCTGCATCATGGAGTCCTACTCATAGTTAATCTTTCACGTCTTACATATTTTTGCATTTTTCAGTATCACTTCTAGCTTTTAGGGGATGGGCAATAAGATGAAAGGCTGAAATCCTCAGGTGAAGATCCTACTGCCCCTTCCTCCTTCGTAGCATTTCCTGCTATAAAATGCTAGCAGATCTATGATAGTTATCATTGACTACCGGCTGAGCCATACATTTTTACTCTTTTATAATAGCTGCCATGGTTACACAGACAAGGTTATGTCTATTCTAAGTTGATAAATAAATTATGAATACAGGACAAATATACACTACAACAGAGAACATATATCCCCAAGAAGAAACTATTTAATTATATTGGAAAAACTTCTATTTTCAGAAAAAAAAGCAGACATGCCCCATCTCTGATAATATGCTACACATACACACACACACACACACACACACACACACACACACACACACACACACCATATATATATGGTTCTATTTCATAAATCTATATATATATATATATGGTTCTATTTCATAAATCTAATTTAATTCACAAGCTCCATTTTACAGAAATTGTGTGACTGTCATTTAGGACTACATTTTTTATCTTATGAATACAGTTCAACTTATTTTCATTTTAATCTCTATTTTCTAAGCATTTTAATTTATTAATGTTTATAAAATTTAAAGAATCTATGAATAAATATGTAGAATTTGGAAACCTTTAATTTTCCAAGAAAATTATTCTCAAGCCACTGATCCTCATTTTGGGTTTTTGAGTATGATGATTTCATTTATCTTCCCACTGTAGCTAGATGCTCTACAAAAATGTCTGCTACATGGTATCATTTTCATTGAGTAAATGAGAAGATAAGCAAATCATCTTTATAAATACCTCTATGACATGACTTCTGTCTCATAGCCATGTCTAGACAAGGATCTGACTAGTCATATTAAGCTATAAAAAGCATAAGCAGATATTAATTTAACATACCACTATGTTCTGAGCCCTGAAGCACTACTGGTTGCTCTCAAATGTATAAGCTTGTTGGGTGGAGGCCAAATCTTTGAGAGCAGAGCTTCTGATATTAGCAGCAGAGAGGTAGCCAGCAATCAGATGCTTTTGCTCTAGGATACATAGCAAGGCTGAATTTAATTTAGACTGGAAATGATGCTCAAAGACATTGGCATATGTGAACATGGCCTGGAATCAGATACTTTCAGACAGTAGCAATCCACAAGACCACCATTGCAAATGGATGACACAGTATAAAATTCAGGTTTTATGTCTTCAGCAACCATTCAGCATGCCCCTGAATCATATGACTTGTTGTCTTTGATCTCTCTCTCTCTCTCTTCCCCCCCCCTCTCTCTCTCTCACACACACACACACACACACACACTATTTTCAACCTGACCAATGTAGATATGATGTGACATTCCTTACATCCCTCAGTGTTCTTTCTTGTGGTGATTGTGTGAAACGTATGTGAGGCACTGATTACTATTCTGAGGATAGATGAGGAGAACAATAAAGGATAATTTTCTGACTTTAGCTCACTTCAGAGTCAGTGGTATTGGAGTTTAAATCATAAGATGTGACTTGTTCTTATTTAAAAACTGAACAATTTTAAAGAAAGAAACTATTTCTCAGAGAGTTGGCATTAAGGGAGAAAAAAATATGAATTGAGAAACTCCATGATAAAAGATATCTGTAAATATATCTATCCAACCAGTATGATAAAAGATGCTTTGGAAGCAAACAAATAAACAGAACAAGATTATACAACATTTCTAAAGGAATTTATAAGACAATTGTACTAATTGCTGGCAGATAGCTCAGTAGGTAAAATACTTGCTGCACAAACATGAGGATTTCTGTTTAGATTCCCAGCACCATGTGAAAACACTGATGTGGTGGATGTAATTCAAGGTCTGGGAAAGCATAGACAACATGTTCTCTATAGCTTGCTGTCAGCATATCTTGTTTAATTCTTTAGTTACAGGTTTATAAGAGGTTCTGCCTCTAAAGTAACAAGGTGGAGAATGGTAGATGAGCACACCCATCATCAACCTTTGGTCTTCACATGCATGTGCATACACATAAGTTCACATCCTTACACAAACATGCATATGCACACATGAATGCACATCTTCACACAAACATGTATGCAGAAATAAATAGGTACACCACATATACATTACACACACACAAAAATCAATAATCAACAAAAAATTCTTCATAAAAATAAATGTGTGTAAAATTAATAACAATATATTCATTTAACCATATCTATTATAATCTTGTCACTTATGAAAAACACACTGTAGGACCTTTAGTAACACCTACCTCAATTAATATAGTACAAGACTATTATTCTCCCTCTTGGGAGGTTGTTTGTTTATTTTTTGTTCAAATGAAAATTCTTATATCTGCATTTACGCATTCTCTCTTGACTTTTATTACTGATATTAATAGTTGAAGCCCATTTTCTACAAATAAATTCTTTTTTTATTCCTTTTTTCTTTTGGAGGAGAGTTCCTCTAGCTCCACATCCTCTCCAGCATAAGGTGTCCTCGGTGTTTTTGATCTTAGCCAATCTGACTGGCTTTTTTTTTTTAATTTCTATTTCTTCTTTGAAAGTTACATACATGTATACAATGTATCATATTCTTTTTATTTTACAAATAAATTCTTGTTGCCTCTCCAAGTTTACTCTGAGCACACAAAGATTTATGTGAAATTTCTACTAATTGTAATACAAACATGATTCATACTGTATACTAAGTGGTTGCCTCCCACATACCAGCATCTTCAACTGAGATCCATATTCCTACAAATAATGAATTATTAAGTCCATAAAGATGTTGGTCTCACACAGACATGATATCTAATCCAGTTACGGGAAAGTTTTGAAGTCTGATTAAACAGAATACTTTGGGGACTGGGAAGATTGTCATATGGTATAGTTCTTGTTACGTAAGGAGAAAAACCTGAGTTTGGATCCCTGTATGCCACACATGTACCCACCCTCACACATACACAATACCATGTAAACATACATTATACACACATGAATAAAGTACATTGGATTGTCTGTAGAATGAGAACTGTGAATTCAGATGTGACTGAAATAACTGAATATATTCCATTGAAATGGGAACACACAGATTAATAACAATATAATTGCCAGCCACTATGTATATCAATACTACCAACTAGATTTTGTTTGGAGAGTTAAATTAATTGCTCTGAATTTATTTGGTTTGGAAATACATGTGAAGTAACTCCGCATTGATTACTTCTTACACAATGATTCAAAGTTGATAATGATTATGTCACAAAGCCTGTGTATAAGCACCACCGAGTAAACTGTGAAAGGTGAATATAAACTCTGCTCAGAGTGGCTTTCCAATCCTGAAACTCATTAGCTTCACTGCTTTTGTTTGAACAGCTGTTGATCTGCAAATAAATTCAGTGTCAATGTTTATATTAAATATTTAGACACAATTTGTATTATTTTAATTCAACCAAAAGTATCCATATCCACCCAATTTTGCATGTATTTACTTTAAAATATATCCAAAAGGTGATAATCCAATTTTTGTTTTATTTATTTTTTCCATTTTAGGATCTTTGTAGCTACAAAAGACAGAGAGAGAGTTTCCTAGATGCCAGTAGATTTTTCACAAGTGGATGGTTTTGTTTCAGCAATGAAATATTTCCTTAGTCATTAAATCAGAGTCACTAGATTTGCCAAAATGTTCCTTGCAGTGAGCTAAAGACAGGGGACACTGTTCCTAGTATTTAATAAATATTGTGCACCAAGAGGTGAATTTTTTTTACTTTGTTCTTTTTTTAATTTTATTATATAATTTAATTTAACTTTACATATCAGCCACAGATTTCCTTGTCCTCCCCCCTCCTGCCCCCCCCCCCCCCCTTCTCCCCCGCCAACCACCCATTCCCATCTCCTCCAGGGCAAAGACTCCCCTGGGGTGAGGTGAATTTTATACCTCAAATTTCTTTTGACTATTTTCCTCAGAAGAATGCAATACACTTGCTTTGTCTTAGAGATATTGTACATGGTGTGTGTGTGTGTGTGTGTGTGTGTGTGTGTTTCATTGATCCAAAAAAGAAACATAGAGACAGAAATCTTCATTCTTGTTCATCACATTTTTCTTGTTAAAGTCCTGCTATAATATTAAATATTCATATTCATTTTCAGAATGAAAACCATCCTTAGAATTTGTTATAACCAAGCAAATAATTCCAAATTCCATTTGTACTTTCCACTGTGATGTATGTAGGGTTGGGTACTGAATAGTCTATGGAAAACTTGTAGTGTTTTATATACTTTCAGAAGTCCACTCCATCTTCCATGGTGGGGAGAAGGGGGTGAAGTTGGAAGGGAAGAAGAGAGAAAAATAGATGGATCTACTAAGGCTTGTGATGAGGTTTTAACCAGGTAATATAATGTATAATACTGAAAGTGGTGTATATATTTAGGAGAGATGTTTCAGTATTTAAGAGCACTTGATACTCTGTCAGGTAACCAGGATTTGATTCTTAGCATATACATGGTGGCTCACAACTGTACTCCAGTTCCAAGAGAGCTGCTTCTGTCTTCATGATTTATAGGCATTCATATAAGTGATTCACATACACAGAGGAAAAGCACCCCTGAATACATAAAATATGATTAAAAAACAGATTGAGAGCTTCTGCCATTTCATAGAACTCTGGTCATGGGGTACTTTTGCTTATGGCGATGAATTAGTAGACTACCAACAACCTATTCCTCAAAACAAAGCAGTATGTAACCACCTGATAAAGGAACATGTATAGATGATACTTCATTTTGCACTTTGTCACTTTCTAGTACATTCACAAAGTGCTTGGAAAGGAGTAGTCCAGGAATCATGCGATCATTTTGGAAGGTCTTCCAATGAAGAGTATGATACAGGAGCTTGTTTTGATACAATTATGAGTCCAGTGGTCTCTCTGTCTGCTGATGTGGCAAACTGGCAACAAGAAGCAGAGTGAGCAATGAGGAGTGGAGTGTTTTTTTGTCTTTTGGCTTGTTCCTAATATCTCTGGTCTTGGGAGTCTTCTCGTGATTTTATTTGGCTATGTGTTACAGTTTCTACAAGCACTTATATTACGTGTATCATAAGGATCTCAAAAGAATAATAAATGATGTTATGGACAAAACAATTCTTCAAAAACTATTTCAATGGTATTAATCATATGATAAGCATTTAAAACTGTTGTCAATATCTGTGTTTGTTTTTATTGTTCTTTATAAGCTTTATGAAAGTTTGTAATAATTTTAGTACAGGGCAAATAATCAAAATTTTGGGATTTGATCTTATTGATGAGTTAATAGTGTATCTCCAACACTGCCATTTGGGAGGTATTCCTATATTCTGCACTTGAGAAGAACAGTATGGTGGATGGATTAGAAGACAATGAGAGGGATGCCTTGTAGCTTTAAGTTTTTCTGTGTCCTGCCTGTTCCGAGGTCAGGACAAATCTCTCAACCACAGTCCCACAGCCTCTTATAAAATAATCACACAGAGGCTTAATATTAATTATAATTGCTTGGCCATTTGCTCAGGCTTATTACTGACTAGCTCTTACACTTAGTAAGTCCATTTTTGTTAATCTGTATGTCACCACATGTTCTTTGGCTTTACCTGTGTGCCATTACATGCTGCTTCCTGCTCGGTGGGCTGGCGTTTCCTGACTCAGCCTTCTTCTTCCCAGAATTCTCCTTGTCTGCTTATCCCACCTATATTTCCTGCCTAGCTACTGTCCAATCAGCATTTTATTAAAACAGTGTACAAAAGCATTATTCCACAGTAATGCCTGACACTTATGTTACACCTCATGGCTTTGCAGAACATGTGTAAAGTACATTGTATTATTTGATTATTATTTTATTTCATTGTGTACATTGCATCACATGATCCTTTTGCCTACTAGAAGAGAAAAAATTTCAGTTCTTTTCAATTTGGCTACAGTCTAATTTTCAATTTTCTTTCACAAAAGAATCTTTGAAATAAACTGAGTTCTTGCAAAACTATGACAGAATATATTAAATCTGAATTAGTTTGGCAATAGAGATCAGTAGAGAGGCCATCAAGACAGCAAGCAGCAAAACAAGCAGATAAATAGTGAAGGGTGGGTCTGAACTGGATTCTGAATCTAGGAAACAAGTGAAGAGTGAGCAATAGAGAGAAGAACGTAGTAGCAGAAGAAATTTTGTGAAGGAAATATGGAGGCAAGCGCTCTACTTAATGAGTGGGAATGAGGAACAGGCAACGAAAAACAGAGATCAGGGAAGGATGGAGAAGAAATGGACATGATGATGGGGGAGACGGGAGAGAAATTTAGAGAAACTTATGAGTGAGACAATAGGAGTGGGGAACCAGATGAGTGAAAGGATGTGGAATATAAAATGCTGATGCACTTTAAGAAATGAAAACAAGGTTATAGAGGAAAAATAGGTTAGAGGTGGAATTTAGAGCTAGAACATCCAAAAAATGCTGTGCTATTCAGGGTTTGGACTTTCCATAACCATGTGAAACACTTGTAATAGTCAACATGGCAGTGACATAACAGGGTGTTTGAAGTGTAGTTTCACAAAGGAGTGAGAATGACTTAACATTTGAAGCTTAAAGTATGACAGTGAGAGGGTGATGCAGAAAAGGTATAGCAGAAACCCAGAACAAACACATGATTATTACATAGAGAGAGGCAAATTGCAAAATTATGAGCTAGAAGTAATGCACATTAAAGCAAGAACACCAACATAGACTTGAGGGAGACCTCGTAATGTGAATCAACAACTGAAGTGTACCTAAAGGAATTATTTTATATGACAGGGGAAAATAAGTGGCTATGGTTTAGACAGACATATCAGAAGGCATGTCAACAGAGGCACAAGGAAGCACACTGACTGATCTACGAGTAAATAAGGATGGAAAGGCTGGGGCACAGACTCCAAGGGAGAAGTGAGTGGGTGGGGAGATCCTCAAGATCTGTGATTGTAATGAGATGTCTGCTCAGCATCATTTGTCATCAGGTAAAGCAAATCAAAACCACAGTAGGTACCACTTCACAGATACCAGGATGGCTGTAATTGGAAACAATAAAATAAAATAGTAAGTGTTAAAAGGATGCAGAGATAAGAGAACATTTGCACACTGTTGGTGGGGAATGTAAAAAGACTTCAGCTGCTGTGCAAAACAATTTAACAGCTCCTCAAAAACGATAAATACGCACTTACCATGTGATCATGCATTTCCACAGCTGTACAGGCAAAAGTAAGTTGGAAGAAGGTATTTGATGACCTATGTACTCATAGTGTCAGAATTAGTTGCAATTGTGAAAAGTAGGAACAAATCAAATGTTCCTGGGAAGATTCATGGATAACCAAATTGTAGCACATACATATGCTGTCCTTGGGCATGAATAAAGACATTGTAATGATATCCTCAAGTACAATCTGATCTCAGATCTATTATGCTCCAGGAAAGAAGCCAGACACAAAATGTCATGTAGGGTCTCATCATATAAAGGAAACATTCAAAACTATTAAAGGCACACAGACCGAAAGAAGCTCAGATTTTTCCAGGAGTTGTGCAAAAAGGAAGAAACAGAGAACAACTGTTATCTAAAGCACCTCTTCAAGTGACTCCCCTGTTTTTGAACTAAATAGAAGCAGTAATCACACAAAACTGAGCATGAAATAAAATAAATGAAACTATATAAAATAACGGACACTAAATTGATCATTACAGAGTAATTCAATTTATGTTAGATGAATCTCAGCTTTAAAGCAGTGAAAAAGAGAACTGTATTAGGTTTAAGTAATCAGGAGATCTGAAGGGGAAAATAATTCAAAGTAAGAGTGGAAAGAAGGAATCCAAGGACAGAGGGTGCAAAGGAAGAAGTAAAATAAAATGATGACAGATCATGCAAGTGTTTTAGACGAAGACGAATGACAGCCAACAAGAGAGAGAAAGGATTAAACTAGTCAAAGAAAACGGCTTAAGAAATTGGCAGCAATAAACCTGAAATATAAATAAGAAAGAAGCCTAAAGCATTATTCAGGAAGTGAGAAGATGGAACTCATTTCAATAACTATTCAAAGGGCAAAGCCATCTCTCCTTGATGCCAGATAAGGGGTGCATTTTGCCAGGAACATATGATTGCTAGAAGAACAGCATTTTGAAAGAAAGACAATACTTCCTGTATACACAGGTTTAAAATTCCCAGAGTTAGTTTTGACAAGAAGTCTGAGTTCGAAATGTATAGTTGGTACCTATAACTTTATGACTAGCTGTTTAAATCTTGGCATCAGAAGAGATACCCCTTCCACACAATTTCATGAGGAGCGATTCAGTTCTGCAATTTTCAGATGAGATGTCAAGTCTTATAATTGTTTCCAGGCTGAAAAATTTTAGAGAAAATGTATGAAAGAAATTCAGAAGAATATCCTTTGGGAGGTCATGTTGTATATAGCATCTCCACTGAGAGCCAGTTTTCACAGAGGTAGGATGCAGCAGAGCCAATTATCCAAAGATTTGTGAGCAAAGTGGTCGGACTGATACAAAAAGAATATAGCCCCATCACAAAATATTATTTACTGTTCTGAATATTTAAAGTGTGTGTGTATTTGTGTGCGTATGTGTACATGTGTGCATGTGTATGTGTGGGTGTGTGTATGTGTGTTGCCCTTATAGAGACAATGATTCTAGGGCTAGGTAAGCCCTGTTAATTGAATAATAGTAAAGTCTATCATGCACTTGGCATCCTCAGCCAGAAGGGCTGAGAGGGCTTTCCTGACACCTGAGCGACAGGCCATGCGGGCTGACAAAAGCTGCTGACAGGAGGAAATTGGCATGGCAACATGGAACAGTTTTAGCATTGTTCTTGGCCAAATTCTTTGCAAAGCAGTAAGGAAAGATAGTCTTGGCTAAACACTTTTCTGAGTTACATTCTCTTTGTGTAGATCAGGAGTGTACTAACTAAGTTAAGAGCAATTCTAAAACTTACATTGCATAAGGAAATGCTAGGGAACAGTGTGAGCAATGTAAATTCTCAAGCCCCATATGATAACACTTTACTAAGCAAGCAGCTTAATGCTAAATTGCTTGTAGTGAGAAATATTTGAAAATTTGAAGTATGAGGTACCTCTCCTCAGTAATTCTATTTTTGAACTATTTTATTTCACTTTTATGCAAAAATATCTTCATCTGTCATTGAAATTTTTGGACAAGGACAATTACACACATAGTTCTGTTGATTTCCTCCTGAAACAAAATTCATTTTCAATGTCTTTTTAATCACAGTATGAAACATATAGAAGATTTAGGAGTAAAAAGAATATTTGACAAGCAATAAATTTTAGGGATTTAAAGTTTTTTATAGTTATGTTTATCTTAATGATGCCATATTAAGCTAACATATACTTAGTACCTATGATCAATTAGAGATTAACACAGATGATCCAAAAACAACAGAGTGTTCCTTATGATCCTGTAGAACTTCAAATTTAGTCAATTTTCAACAAAGCATAGACATACTAAGTGGCTATAAATGTAACAAACAATGGCAGTAATTCATGTAATGAAGAAACAGTATGTAAAATGAATAGTTGATAGACAAAAGAAAGAGAATAATGTTAATAATTTTTAGAGGTATGAAAAGTTTTATGGAGTTGAGAGACATTTTAATGGTGAAACAATGGTTGAATGTGGGAGAATTGATTGCAATGTATTTGCAGAGGTCGGCATTCACATTACGTGAAAAGAAGGGTTTATGTTTTGTGAAGAAATGCTTCTAAAAGAGCTGCATGTTCAGCAATCAAATAAACTATTATTTATATTAAGGTATATAATTTTCTTTAAGCAGTAAGTTCCAGACTCAGTTTGGAATAGGTAGCTGACTAGCGAATAGGCAAAGTTACCCACGGCCACGTGCAAGGAAAAAGCACCAAAACGTATCTCTTTGCCCATTTATTTGTGCTCTCCCATGGTTTGCTTGGAGAGGATGATGACACTAGGGTAATGAGTGAAAATTATACCTAGCAATATTTTAGAGCATTTTTGTGACAAGAACTGCTCTGAATTCTGTATGTGTATTATTTTCTAACTTGATGCTCAAAGTGATACTGTAAGGAATGCTATAATTGATTCTTATTTTTTACATACAGAAATAGTGTATAAAAGGGCTAAGATGCCTGCCCAAGGTCCCACAGTTAGTAGCAGAAGTAGACATAGACTACATTCATTTATTTCTAGACAATTCTTTGTTCTTGCTTTGAGCATCAGCAAATTCTGCCTTCTGGTAAGCATTGGAGCATTAAAGAGGACCTCTAGATGCAAATGCTAATTCTGTTTATCATTTTAAAACATTTTATTAACTCAAGGGGAAAGCAAAAAAAGCATGGTTGAAAAAAGAGCAAGCTAATTAATAGCTTCCTCAGTACAGACAAAGACAGGACCATTAGAGTCTTCCACTTGCTCTCAGAATCACAGTGCCCATCCGAATGTTCCATCTATCATTTCACAGCATGAAAACAATCAAATTACAGTCTTTGAAAAGAAGGTAAATCCAACTTGGAGATTGATGTTTTTTAAATGAGCAGAATTTGCTGAGCTAGCACAGGAAAAAAAAAAAAGACAAAAAAAGAAAAAAATCAGGAATTGGAGCAGCCGAGCACTGTGACATCTTCACAAAGGTCCTGAGGAGAAGAGCTCCTTAAAGTTGTACTGTTCAGCTCTAAGACTCAGATGCTGGCTATTGTTTAAGGAACTCTCTAAAAGCCATTCTATAGATATCATGACTTAGAAGTAATAACACACTCAGAATAGCACCTTACCTTTACAGATTTGCTCATTAATAGATTACAGACCTTAACAGACACTGCCATTTTCAGAGGTATGTTGCAGCTTTTGAGAAATTAGGATGTGCCTCTACCTAAGTCTGTCCCCCTTCCCATCAAGAGAAGATAAGTAACACCACCCACTATGGCCATGACATGACTCTCACTATCCTCCCCCCAACAGTCAGCTGGGATCAAGTCCAGTTTCCTCATGTCTTAGCCTAAGGAAAACTTTGCATTAAAAATTATTTTATTATTTTTTCATTTATTTTATATATCAATCACAGTTCCCCCTCCCTCCTCTCCTCCTATTCCCTTACCCCATCTCCCATCTACCACCCCTACCCCATCCACTCTTCCTCCATCTCAATTCAGAAAGGGGCATGCCTCCCATGGGAGTCAACACAGCATGACACATCAAGGTGAGGCAAGACTAAATTCCCCCCACAACTCCCCAAATCAAGGTTGGGCAAGGCCACCCAGCTTGGGAATTAGGTTCCCAAAACCATCTCAAAAACCAGGGGCAGGTCCTGATCACACCTCTAGGAGCCACACAAACAGATCAAGATACACAACTGTCACACATAGCAGAGGGTCTAGATCAGTCTTATGTAGGCTACCTAGCTGTAGGTCCAAAGTTGGTGAGCTCCTATGAGCTCAAGCTAGCTGTCTCTGTGGGTATCCCTGTCATGACCTTGACTCTTCTAGGTCATACAATATTTTCTCTCTCTCTTCAGGAGGATTCCCAGAGCTAGGCCCAGTGCCTGGCTATGAATCTCTGCATCTGCTTCCATCAATTACTGGATCAATGCTCTCTGATGACAATTAGGATAATCATGAATCTAATTACAGGAGAAGGCAAGTTCATACTGTGAATAAGAAAAAATGGCATCCTACAGAATGGAAAAAGATCTTCACCAACCCCACATATGACAGAGGGCTGATCTCCAAGATATATAAAGAATTCAAGAAACTAAACATCAAAATACCAAATAATCCAATTTAAAAAATGGGGTACAGATTTAAACAGAGAATTCTCAACAGAAGAATCTCAAATGGCTGAGATACATTTAAAGAACTTTTCAACATCATTAGCCACTAGTGAAATGCAAATCAAAATGACTCTGAGACACCCTCTTACATCTGTCAGAATGGCTAAAATAAAAAACACTAATGACAGCCTATTTTGGAAAGGATGTGGAGTAAGGGGAACACTTCTCCACTGCTGGTGGAAGTGCAAACTTATACAGCTACTTTGAAAATTAGTATGGCACTTTCTCAGAAAATTGGGAATCAATCTATCTCAAGACCCAGCTATACCCATCTTGGACATATACCCAAAGGATGCTCAATCATACCCCAAGGACACTTGCTCAACTCTGTTCATAGCAGTAAGATTCATAATAGCCAGAACCTGGAAACATCCTAGGTGCCCCTCAATTGAAGAATGGATAAAGAAAATGTGGTTTATTTACACAATGGCATATTACTCAACAGTAAAAAAACAATGACAACATGAAATTTGCAGACAAAACTATACATTTTTATCTACTGCACTCTTGCCAGGCTACTGGCACATAGGCAAGAACAAGTGTTGTAGAACATGACCACTTTGGAAACCTATACTAACCAGAAACTTACTTTATTTCCTGATATTGAAACACACATTCTTTTACGGTTCCTCTTTAGGCTGCCTCTACTAAGAAAATAAAGACATTCTGAATAAAGTACTTCTAAAATGTACTTTGACTCTCTTTCTTTCTATTGAACCTATAATATATTCTTTTTTATTTAAATTACTCATTCAGAGATCAGTCACTTTCCCTGATTCCTGGTACTACAGGAAAACAGAAATAAAGATCTCTACAATATGTCGTTCATAGCTCTTTCTGCTACCTAAGAAGTGTACAGTATTCTTATCTACAGGCACAACATTAAATAGCAGATATGTAGAATTGTATCATCTTTCCTATGTATCCTTGACAGCTAAAGTTGGGAGAATCATGGGACATATACATTGCTGTGTTCAGCTTATTTCTTACTTTTTTTTCTACAGGGAGATGATAAAAGTGATTATATATATATATATATATATATACATATATATGTATGTATCTTAATTTATTCACATGTAAAGGGATATTGAAACTGTTTCTGTATCTTGAGTAGTGTAATAATATACAGATGAACATATGTGTACATGCTTTTTCAGGATGCAGATTTTAGTTGTTTCGGGTGTAAACCATGATTGCTTCATATAGTATTTCTATTTTCATTTTCATGAGAATCCTCATGCACCATTTTATGCTAATGATAATTAACTAAAGTTAGAATTTTTTCAAATATTAAGCTCACTTATATTTTCTTTTTTTTAAAGTAGCTGTCCTAGAATGTAAAAAGAGATATCTCATTATTATTTTGATGCCCACTTATTAGATATGTCACACAGGGTTTCACCTGTCTCTTGACAATTTTGTCTGCCATGGAAAAAAATGCACATTATCTCTCCCATCTCCTTTTATTTATTTTTTTAATATTGGGGACTGAATCAAGGCTTATTGTTGTATAACAATTCTCAAATGAACCATTCCATCCTAGAGGTTGACTTCTTAAGAATCTGGAAGCAAAGAAATCTCATAAGTCTCAGGAAATTCCTGAAATTTTCAAGATTCACAAATCCCATCCACAAGGTTGTATAATCAGTTGCCATTTCTTGGGAGAAGAAACCACAGCTTGTAGACCGGCCACTATACAAAACAGAGATCTCCAGGGACATAGCAATCATTTAAGCTAGAATGAGATTTTCAGTAATACCCTTACCTCTATGGAACAGTTCACACACACTCCTGTAGTAATTCCCATACATTTTATGGTTCAACAAGTTGGACCTTGGTAGCATTGCTCTTTGATATGTATTGATATATATTAATATTCTCTCTGAGGTTACCAGACAATAGTTGATGCCTCCCAGAGAAACAAACCCAACAATACTTGCTAAAGGAATATTTTACCATTGAGATGCACCCCAAGTTTTATTGACTGCTTTTAATTAGAAATGTTACTGCTATAGATAAAATTAGAAAGATATAACTTCTTGGAAATAATGGACAGGAAAGAGAAATCCATACACGGCTGGTTGACTGTGTAATATCCATTGTATGTCCATTATGATAAACATCTTCCAGAACTCCTTTAAAGATTCAGAGAGCTTGAAAGAAAACCTAATCAGGTGACCCATCCAGTGGAAGAAACAACTGAAAATGGAAAATACAGTTAGAGCTGTTAAGAAAACTGGTGATTATATCCACAGAAAAAATGTGTTTTTCTGACTCTCATAGAGTGATGTTTCAGGCATGGTATGAATTAATGCAGTTTATATTTAGAAAATGTTCAATATTACAATTAAGATATCAGCTTAAGTCAAATAGTCTTTTCAATTTCAACTGAAATAGAATTGAGCTGCCATGTCACATTCTGAGAGAAATTCAATTCCCTGACCCACTCTCTCCATTGATGTTTTTGATTGAATTTTTCTTTTATACTTTTGTCTACTATTTTTTTCTTCTACTGAATTAGAATTTTTTCACTTTTTTTATATTCCTTATAGTTTAAATAGTACATTAATCAAAAGAAAGCCCCTCAGCTTATTCCCTCAGATACCTACACTTAGGCTCTGAGTAAGAAGAGACTTTTCTTTCTTTTTAAGTTTCTTTGCTAAAGTATTCATAAAGTTTCAGGTTTCCAATGAAATTATTCTGTCCTGGTATATTTGATTTTCCATCAGTGTCTGCTAGTTCAATTCTCAACATACTGACTATCTTTCTTTCATCTCAGATTCTTCTCTCCCTTCTTGGCTACACCAAACACCAAAATTAGGAATGTGGTTATTTTATCATGTACAATTTTCTTTTTCTTATATTGTTTGATTTTTTATACTACAGGCTCTCAATTTTCAGACATCAATTGTGATAGCAGAAAAAACAAACTTTCAAGGGTCTCCTTGTATTCTATCTGTCCAACATATCCTTTATATAAATTTAAATAATGTTATTTACTTTTATATGCACTAAATCATGATAGCTTAGGATAAGACAGAAGGATACATAGAATTCAGAAAACTGAAGGAAAGCCAATTGAATGACCAAAAGAAGTAGAGATATTATCCTCAAGGCTCCATACTGAACTGAGGCTAGCAGCTCTGAGAGCCCATAAACCTTATGATCCCACATTAGGTATGCCAGATGGTGTGGACCCTGGAGAAGAAACTGAATTAAGCATCACTGTTAATTCACTTAAAAAATCAACAAAACCCTTTTTGTTTTAATAGTTTAGTAAACAAAAACAAAAACAAACAAACAAACTCCTAGAGGACTCCCTAGAATTTCCCCAACTGATCAAAGTTTAATGATCCACATCAGGGCTAGATTCAAAAATAGCACTTAAGAAGAGATATCCAGACCTGGTGTTTTGTTTTTCCATGACCATAAACTGGACACAAAGCCTGCCTCAGAATATATTGTGTTTGGGAGAGGTCATATACAACTGAAGATGAGGCTGATCTATTTCATGTTCCTATACTATGTCAATCAACTATTACATCTCTTAACTATGAAAAAAATCAAACCTTAAGCTATTTGAAGAGCATATTACTTTTAAAGTCCATACTTCAAACACTTTGGTTAAATAACTAGTAAGGATTTTTTTTTTCTATCAGCTCTTCAGATCAGGAAGTCTGAAAATGGGAGGAAGACACCAGGCATAATAAAATAAATTGGTAAGAGTACCCCAGGTGGCAAAACCAAGATACTATAAAACATAGGCTTGTAAGTAGAAAGGAGATATCAAGAATGATATTGGCTTTACTATGATAAAAATATAGTTTTTTTTCTCATTTTTCTTTATTAAGAAATTTTCTACTCACTCTACATACCACCCACAGACCCCACCTCCTCCCTCCTCCCACCCCCCCAGCCCTCTCTCCCAAGCCACCCCACACCCCTCAAATCAAGGTGTTCCTTGGGGAGTCAGCAGAGACTAGCACACTGAGCCTAGGCAGGTCCAAGCCCCTTCCCACTGCACCACGGCTATCCTAGGTGTCATACCACAGGCACCTGATTCCAAAAAGCCTGTCCATGCACCAGGGATGGATCTCAATACCCCTGCCTGGGTGTCCCCAAACAGCTCGAGCCAAACAACTGTCTTCCATATCCAGAGGGCCTAGTCCAGTCCCATGTGGACTCCACAGCCAAGAGTCTATAGTTCATGGGCTTCCCCTGGTGTAGCTGGTCATCTCTGCACATCTTCCCATCATGATCTCGATGTCCCTGCCTGTAGAATCCCTCCTGTCTCTCATAGATTGGATTCCCAGAGCTCAGCCTGGTGCCTGGCCGTGCATCTCTGTATCTGCCTCCATCAGTCACTGGACAAAAGCTCTATGATGACAGTTAGGTTATTCCCTAGACTGGTCACCAGAGTAGACCAGTCCAGGTACCCTCTGGACCAGCAGTCCAAGGTGGGCTCATCCTTGTGGATTCCTGAGAGCCTCCCCAGCATCCTGCCTTTTCCTTTTTCCATGATGTCCTCATCTATCATGGAATTTCCCTCCCTTCCTTTCCACTCTGTCCCTGTTCCAGCTCAACCTTCCCATTTCCCTATGTTCTCATTCCTCACTACTCGCCCTCTGCCACCCCCCAACACACACACACAGAGTCCGCACTTGCAGATCTCGTCCTTTGCTGGGTCATCCATATGTCCCTCCTAGAGTCTTTCCCTGTCAGCTAGCCTCTCTGTAGCCGTGGGTTGCAGTTTGGCCACCCATTCCCTCATATCTAGTATCCATTTATGTGCAAGTACATACTATGTTTGTCCTTCTGCATCTGGGTTACCTCACTCATTCCATTCGTTTGCTTGCAAATTTCATGATATCATTGTTTTTTACTGCTGAGTAGTACTCCATTGTGTATATGTACCACATTTTCTTTATCCATTCTTCAGTTTTGGGGTATCTAGGTTGTTTCCAGGTTTTTGCTATATTGAATAATGCTGATATGGACATAGTTGAGCATGTTCCTTGTGGTAAGATTGAGCATTCCTTGGGTATATGCCCAAGAGTGGTATAGCTGGGTCTTGAGGAGGAGTTACTCCCAATTTTCTGAGAAACTGCCATACTGATTTCCAGAGTGGCTGTACAAGTTTGCATTCCCACCAACAGTGGAGGAGTGTTCCCTTTGCACCACATCCTTTCCAACATAAGCTTTCTTCACTGTTTTTATCTTAGTCATTCTGACAGGTGTAAGATAATATCACAGAGTTATATTAATTTGCATTTCCCTGATGACTAAGGATATTGAACAATTCCTTAAATGTCTTTCAGCCATTTGAGATTCTGCTGGGAATTCACTTTAAACTCTGTAGCCCATTTTTTAATTGGATTGTTCAGTATTTTGAAGTCTAACTTTTTGAGTTCTTTATATATTTTGGAGATCAGGCCTGTGTCATATGTGGGGTTGGTAAAGATCTTTTCCCATTCTGTAGTCTGTCGTTTTGTCTTATTGACCATGTCCTTTGCTCTACAAAAGCTTCTCAGTTTCAGGAGGTTCCATTTATTAATTGTTGGTCTCAGTGTCTGTGCTACTAGTGTTATATTTAGGAAGTGGTCTCCTGTGCCAAAGTGTTCCAGATTACTTCCTTCTTTCTCTTCAGTGTAACTGGATTTATGTTGAGGTCTTTGATCCACTTGGACTTGAGTTTTGTGCATGGCAACAGATATGGATCTATTTGCTATCTTCTGCATGTTGACACCCAGTTATGCCAGCACCATTTGTTGAAGATGCTTTCTTTTTTCCATTGTACAGTTTTGGCTTCTTTGTCGAAAATCATATGTTCATAGGTGTGTGGATTAATGTCATGCTCTTCAATTTGATTCCAGTGGTCCATGTGATGGTTTTTATGCCAGTAACAAGCTGTTTTTATTACTATATCTCTATGGTAGAACTTGAGGTCATGGATCATGATGTCTCCAAAGATTGCTTTATTATACAGGATTCTTTTAGCTATCCTAGGATTTTTGTTTTTCCATATAAAGTTAAGTATTGATCTTTCCAAGTCTGTGAAGAATAGTGTTGGGATTTTGATGGGGATTGCATTGAATGTGTAGATGGCTTTTTGTAAGATTGCAGTCTTTATGATGTTAATTCTACCTATCCATGAGCATGAGAGATCTTTCAATTTTGTGATATCTTCTTCTATTTCTTCCTTCAGAGAATTAAACTTTTTATCATACAGGTCTTTCTCTTTTTTATATTTTTTATTTTATAATTTAATTTAATTTTACTTATCAGCCATGGATTCCCTTGTCCTCCTCCCTCCCGCCCCCCCTCCCCACCTTCCCCCAATCCCACCCTCTATGCCCATCTCCTCCAGGGCAAAGACTCCCATGGGGATTGAGTTCAACCTGGCAGATTCAGTCCAGGCAGGTCCAGTCCTCTCCTCCCAGGCTGAGCAAAGTGTCCCTGCATAAGCCCCAAGTTCCAAACAGCCTGCTCATGCACTGAGGACAGGTCCTAGTCCCACTGCCTGGATGCCTCCCAAACAGTTCAAGCTAATCAATTGTCTCACTTATCCAGAGGGCCTGATCCAGTTGGGGGCTCCTCAGCTATTGGTTCATAGTTCATGTGTTTCCATTCTATCAACTCCAGGGAGGCTACCTAGAAAACAGGACCCTAAGAAGGACACAGGGATCGCCCAATGACAGAGAAATGGATGAGATCTACATGAACCATCTGGACATGAGTGGGGGTAATGAAAGACAAGATTCGAGGGAAAGAGAGCTTAGGGGAGTGGGAGATCCCAG
>CABHPQ010169253.1:0-40612 GCA_902168405.1 Peromyscus aztecus
AAAAAAAAAAAAAAAAAAAAAAAAAAAAAAAAGAAATTTGCACTCTTCCCTTATTTTCTGCCCTTTCAACCTGACTGTCAACCAGCTTCACTGCTTCCCTTCATTTTCATCTTGTGTCCCCTTAAAAGTCACAGATTTGGTCACAGTATTTCTCACTCCCGAGTTGTGCGTGGTATTGATTCACTGGGCTGTTTTGCGGAGCCTCTCTGCCCGGTCTGCCGAGTTGGAGGATGCAGTCGTGAAGCAAGCAAGATAAGATCCATGCTCTCCAGAGCTGCCATCCTGACAATGGGAAGTGAGGGAGGAGGTGCAATATGCGACGCCCTCCTGTGCAATGTTCTGTACAGCGTTGCTTCTGCCTCCCGTCGACTCCGTTCTCTCTATTCCTGCCCTCACAGCCTTGGTTCAGTCTGAAACATCTTTCATTTTGTGGTGATTCTGATCCTATCTCTCATATCCTGCTTCTTTTCCATGAGGCTAGTCATGCAAGCTTCCGTATTAACTTTTTGAGTGGCTTGCATCCCTCTAAAAGGCAGAGATTCTTAGGGCATTCACGTATTGCTGGCATTGTGCTCCCAGCTTGTTCTTGAACCTCTCTTGCTGACTGCCCACTCGTTGACATGCCCCTTTTTACCATCTCCACTGTCACAGCCACAACCCAGGCCCACATGCCAGACATCCCACTGTGCGGGGCAACTTACTTATTTTTTGAGACTATGTTTTCGTTTCTTGGCTTTTGTCCATTGAGGGGATTCTTAGCAGAAATTTTTCCCTTTCCTTGCTGAACTAACTATAGGTCTGTGCTATGGTAGCGAGATTGAACAGGTCTTATGTGAAGGAGGGTAGGTGTTTGTGACTTAAATGTATTGTTTACTAAGACTTGGTATAAATAAGAGAATTGGAGAGCTACAGCACCATAAGATACCCCAAAATACCTTTCACTAAGGTGTCTAAATCCTTGGTTCCATGTATATTAGACTACACTCAATACAGGAAAAAGACTCAAAGTAAAAATATACGACACGGAAATGCAGCAGAAACATAAAATGACTTAGGAGGCCTAATTCCCTTTTTCTTGGAAATAAACAGGCCTTTTCTCGCTGTGAAAATAACAAAATAGAGAGTGTGTCACTGAATTAATCATGGACTCTCCATTTTTAAAATCCAATAAATCTCAGGTCAAACGGGAAAAAAAGTATGGAAGAATATACTAGGAAAATTAAACTGACTCACTGTCCAAGTACCTATTTATCAGCTTAATTTGTGACATATTTCTGTCACAGTGGGCATCAAATCTGTGAAAACAGACATAGATATTGAGTAGAGCTTTTGAAAATGAAAATAACCGTGGTATTATACTGAAAACCGGCATAAGCTGCAAGGACACTGTGGCTCAATCGATCAGAAATAGAAAGGAACATTCCACACTCATATCCTGCTGCTAGCTGTTTGAGAGATGACATCTGAGTTTGACAAATGGTTTGTAACGTGTCTGAGAAGTTTACAGAAATGCTATAACTACAAATAGATGATCAGCAAAGGAAATTCTTGCAGTTTCCAAAAGTCCATCTATAATAAATGTTAACAAGACTCAAGGGCACTAAAATGCCACATGAGAGTTTCCACAGAAGAAAAAATTCTACCTGGAAAGGGTGGAATCCCAGTATCAGGAGGCTGAGGTAGGAAGGTTGCCATGAGTTCCAGGCCAACTTGAGCTACAGAATAAAACATTGTCTCAAAAAATAAACAACAGATACCCCATCACCCTCCCCATAGGACATAACACATTTCTGAAATGTTCCGTGTTTGAATTATTACTAAATTCTGTAGAAGCTTCAGAAGAAGGGACGAATTAGACCCAGGAATTCAATCATCACAATGCAGGCTTTTATTTTATTTTATTTTTTTGGTTTTTCGAGACAGGGTTTCTCTGTGTAGTTTTGGTGCCTGTCCTGGATCTCGCTCTGTAGACCAGGCTGGCCTCAAACTCACAGAGATCTGCCTGGCTCTGCCTCCCGAGCACTGGTATTAAAGGCGTGTGCCACCACAGCCTGGCTCATTTTTAATTTTAATTTTAAATTTTTTTTACAGTGCTGGGGATCAAACCAAGGACCTTGCACACACAAGGCAAGTGTTCAAGACAAGTGTTCTACCACTGAGCTACGTCTCCAGCCCAGCGCCTTTTAAAGTCCACCAGGTATCATAACATTTCCTCTATGAATCACTAGTATTTAAAATGACTTGAAGCAATTGAATAATTAATAAAAATGCAAAAATATATGCTCATTAAGATATGGAATGATAAAAGGCTGTTGCTAGGGAAAACAGGAGTCTTGTTTGGCAATCAAAGGCTTCTTAGCACACAATGGCTTTAGTTTTCTTTCCGGCATTATCAGAGGTGACTTGGTACAGGGGGAGAATGATGAACCATCAGGAACAGAATACTGGGAACCTGAAACTTGGCATTTATTTCCCAGCCTTTGGAAAGATGAACTTTTTGATAAAATTGCTAAAATTGTCACTTTGTCAAAGTGACTGACTCTAGTAAGGGACATGCATATTAATGTGTAAGAAGGAAGGATATCAGAGGAAATTCAAATATAATTTTAGATGAGAAAACAAAACAGCATTGGAGACAGAAATGCAAATTTAAAATCAGAATATTAGTATCAGATTCAGTTACTTGTACCAAGTTCCCAGTGAGCCATAGCCATCCCTTAGTGTTCATGGGGACTGACCCCAGTACCTCCCATGGGTATCACACTCAGAGGATGTGCGGATCCCCTTGATTCAACAGAATTGTGACATCTAGACCATGTATAACCTTCCACACAGGCTATGTCAACTCTAAATGAACGCCTACTGCAGAGATTTGGTTGTGTTGTCCAGTGAACTATGACGGGAAGTTAAGTCTGTACATGTCCATCACAGATGCAGTTCTTTTCAAATATTTTTAGTCTGCATCTGGTTGAACCTGTGGTTGTGGGACCTGTGGATCCTGAAGGGATACTGGGCTAACTCTCCATGGAATATTTTTGAACAAACTTCATATTTTGCGCTGAGCTCATTAAATAAAAATACAAAGTGTTGCGGAGACAGAAATTGGGTGACACTAATATAATTCCAGCATGTCCTAAAAAGCTTTTGTGTATAAATTTGAATATTGTATAGGTAAGTGATTTTTTTTTTTACTTTGAAAAAGGATGTGTTGTTACATTGTGGTCTTCATCCCTTTGACCTTTGATACATAATTTGACTTAGGTTGTTTTTAGTAGAGAGGATTGTCTTAGAGAATGAGTCATGTCTACATCATTGTTCATCTCTGTGTTACCCCAAGGAACCCTATAGACAGCAACTTGGCAGTTAGTTAATGAAGGGAGGTGGAGAAAGATGGGTACACTTTGTACTCTAATCTTACATTCCCTTTTTACCTTTTTAATTCTGCCATAATTTCAAAACACTAGAGGTTTTCCCACCAAGAAATGTAGTTAAGAGATCAGAGCTTCCTTACTACCTCCAATAGGGTGTAGTTTTCTTCTTATAAAGGTAATATGCTTGCACACCTGTCTGCTTCCTTTTCTCTCCTCCCTTTTCTTTCCCTTCCCCTCTCCTCTTCTCCTCTCCCATGCCTCTCTTTCTTTTCCCTTCTCTCTTCACAGAAGAGAAATAGGAGGGAGCATATTTTGAAATATTATTTTGCATGCTATGTTTTCACTTGAACATTATGTTTATGGATTGTTGAGAGCTCTTCAAGAATATAATTTTAATATTTGCAGGATATTTTTCTGATAGATATATTATAGTTCTCCCAGTCAATGCCCTATAGTTAATCAATTGCATTGCTTCTAAATGTTTTCTGTGAATAAAGATAGGATTAGAGTTTGGAGTATGGATCTTGTTCTGTATTTAGCATACAGTCCTTAGAATAAACTCTTACACATGTGGATCTTTGGCCACAACTTGTCTTAGCTAGAGATGAGTCTTAACATCAAAGTGGGTTGAAGTCAAAGGAAGCTTGTGTTGTCTTTGAACCTGATTTGCTGTGCTAACACTCCAAACCCATCAATAAAAACCAAGGGAGAGCTGCTGCTTCCAAAAATGATACTGGAGAACAAACCCCTGCCTCTGTTGAAAAGCAAACTGGATTAGAGCTTGTCTTCACTACTACCAGCCACCAGGAGGAGCTTCAGTTCTTATTTCTCTCCCAGTTTGACATGCCTGATTTTTTGTTCCACTCTCTGAAGACTGCTTAGGGTCTTTAGGCCATTCTGGCTTATATAACTGGGCATGTGCAAGTGAAATCATTCAGTTATCATGCTGCACGGGGACTGCTTTTTTTTTTTTTTTTTTTAACAGGACATAAGTCATATCACAGAAAGAAAAATTTAAAATATGGGTCAGTAATTCACCCAAGGCTTCTTAAATTCATGACTGGCATATCATTCATCGTTGAAAGAGAGTGCTCCCATCCTAAAATGACATGTAGGAAGACAGGACAAAACTTCTCAGCTGTTTCTGTGATGACGGTAAAGTGTAGGGTGGGGTGCAACTCTTCATGCAGCCCCCACCTTCTAGAGGGTGGGAACTAGATGGCGGTCTGTCATCTACTGTCTCCCTCTTTCAGTTCTTTTCCTGATGACTGGTAGTTCCATGTTCACTTATCATATAAATGTGTCCTGTGCCTCACTGGATGCTAATGGGACAGATATCATAGGACCTGCAGTCACATTTCCAGGAGGTTCTTTGTATATCTCATGACAGAATGAAAAGTAAAGAATAAAGAAGTAAGTGTTATTTATATCTTGTCAGCCAACCAGATGGATAAAAATTAATTTGACCCAAGGTAGTATTTTCCATTTCAGGAAAGAGCATTGCTGGATTCATATGCAGTTCTTCCATACATGTTTAAAAATAGGTATAAATATCTCCTGGGAGTAATACCCAGGACCACAGATGTGCCCTAGTCTAACGCCATATGTGCTTCTTATTGAGTTACAACAATTTTTCTGCCTTTTTTTGTAGCTGTTTTTTCCCTACCCTTTTCATTACACAAGACAGAACCACATCTTTCTTCCCTTGTTTTTCTGTCATATTTCCCATGACATCACACATTTCTTTAGTAAAAACACTTCTTTGAGACATTGTCACTAGGTGAGAGATATCACAAAGGCACTATGAAGTGCTCCAGACAGAGCAGGTTCTCACTTTTCTCTTCAAGGTAGTGGTAACAGCACTAGTGATAGTTTTCAAGGTGGGTATACCAGTGGAATGGATAGGTATAAGATATTATGGTAGATTTTTGTATATACTAGTAAACAAATTTAGTAAAATAGCAGCCTTAGATAATTTGCACTGTAATTTGCACTGTTATGGATCCTTATATGTTGATACAAATGTAAACTATTTTTATATTCCTGTTTAAGATAATTTGTATATTGATACATATACAGAACTAAATTTGTTATAATGTACATATATTTCTACTCTTATTTGAAATATTTGTATATTGATGCAAATGTAAATTTATATCTGTCATACTTTATATATGTTCTACTTCTGTTTAGGATATTCTGTATATTGATATATATATTTAAGATTATTGTCATATTGTATATTGCACTATACATTCCTACCTCTGTTATAAATATCTTGTGTTTTGTCACAATTTTGAAGTCATCGTCCTTTACCATACATTTGCTTATAGACTGTTTACCTTGTTTACATGAAGCCTTAGTCCTTAGGTTATTTTGATAGATAAGACTTACAGATTTATAGTCACCTATGCTTGTCATCTCTATAGTTATGTTCGTTAGGTTGTCCAGATTTACAAATACATAGGTCAGATGGACAGGTAATCTTCAAACACTTCATAGACCTAGAGAATATGGCATTTAAATAGCTTAGAATTCTGTTGACGTGAAACATAATTGCTCCTGGCAGCACCAATTTGATCCTGAGAGACTGTTGGGCTTCTAATACATTTCCATTTGGAAGTTTGTCTTCTTGGCACAAAATGGCCTACTGGACAAAGAACTGCCCTTGCCTCAACTGCTGACAGTACGAATGCACTGCTGTCCTTTCTGGACAAGCGGGACACAAGGAAAGCGACCACTGTACTCTGCCAAGACAAGGTAAGATGGTCTTTCAGAATTCCTGCTTCTGAAAATGGTCTGTCAAATACTATAGGCCTGTAGCCAATTTGAATGCACCAACAATGCTGAGAAACATTAGGTGACTGTCCAGGATGCCAGCTGTCTAGGTCTACTCTTGTAAGATTTCCGAAAGTTGCTTACATCCATCTACCATTTCTCAGGTACCATTATATTCCTTCTCAGGTCTTTGATGGGATTGAAGACTAGCAGTTACAGTTACAACTTAGTATATATAATATCTTAGATAGAACATATATTAAGTATTAGATTCAGGTTCTTTAGGATAGGACACCCTTTGGAATGATCTTTGTAACATACCATTTACTCATGCTCTAGACTTCTCTGGATTTTAGTATGTGTTTCTTGCTTGATATTGTTCGCATTGATTATAGTTCCATCTTATCTAGGTCATTATCCCTCATTACTCCTGGACAATATTTGATAACCATTCCTTTGTATATTTCTTCTTATATTATTCCTTCTTATTTAGGCAAAAAGGGGGAGATGTAGTGGGTAGCCATTCCAGCTTTGGTCTTGAAGTTCCACTCCCATTGAGTCTTTAGTAACTATCACGCCTATAAGGTGGGGCCAAGGGAGGGCCCTGAAGACCAGAGAGCTGGACGTGTGGCGCTCTCTTGCTGCTGGGAGCCTGACGCGAGAGGTGGCCGGAGGAGAGTTCTCCAGAGAACATCGCCGGACTACGCATCTTTCACAGAACCCTCAATCTACCTATCCCTTCATTTGTAGGTTATGCCTTTAAATAAATCTCCTTTTAACTACGTGGAGTGGCCTTAATATTTACACCAATAGTCCTTAGTTTGTCTCTTTGGGAATCTGCCCATCTATTACTGGGTCAGCTCCACTTTTCAGACTTGGGTAGTACAATCCCAAGACCGAACAAGTGAGGGAGCTTTGAAACTAAGGAGATTAAGAATATAAATTAATATAAATTTCTGTATATATTTCATTTCTTCTTCCATGTCCAACAATAAGGAACACCAGAGACAAATGTCTTGAAGGTAGGGCATAGAAGGCTCTCTGAGGGCAGGGTCTTTGATTTCCATTAGGGAGGCTTTCAGTACCATATCCAGTGGAGCACTGGACAGGAGAGTTGCTCAAATAATATTTCCTTCAGAGCCTAAAAGACTGGTTAGGTGAAATACTTGGGAAGAAAAAACTTACTTCAGCTTGGGTCTCCACCTTTAGCCTGGATTCATGTGTTTTCTCTCTATTGTTTGCAGGATGAGGTTAGTTTAGTTTGGCAAATGTCCAGTGCTGAAGGGTTCCTGGCATAATGTTCTTATGTCTCAGAATCAAATAAGTTTGACTGATGGTCACTGGGGCTCCCTTTTGCCCTAGGGGCTATATATCTTTGTTTGTTCTCAGAATGGCAAAAAATAAGCACCAGGATATCCCAGTACAACCTCTTATCTGATACATTAATTCCCCTACAAAATTGGAAGAAGAAATCTTGATTTTTATGGGTGGTACCAACTAAAAAAAAATCACATTTGCTGTCTTATGTAGTCCGTTCAATGGTTTAGGGAAATTTTTGGTTTAAACATCTCCCCCTTATGGTGCTGTGTGATGATTCTGTAATCTTGTTCTCTGCCACAAAAATCATATTGTTGATGGCAGCTCATGCTGGCATGTGACAATCCTTCTTCCACTCAGAAAAGCTTGTCATTCTTCAGCTCATACTGCCCTATCTGTGCCCAGGGACACGAACTCTCCACTGTGAACACTGGCATGTACACAGTCTGGCTCTATTCCTTCCCAATACCTAGGCAGCACAGTCTGTGTTCTCTTGAGATGACAGACCATGAGCAGAACATGGGCTTTGAACAAAGTAGACTGAGGAGGGGATGATGCTAGCTAATAGATGCATACCTTGTGTCACCCATGGTCCCTCTCTGAGCTTCAGTACCTTCCTATGTGAGTAAAATGGGGGCAACTCTTCATCTCAGTATTGCTGCACAGTTTGATGTGGAGTCAGTTTCTACCATCAGGCATGGGTGTGGGTCATGGCAATTCCCCTCCCTCTGCTCTTCTTGCAGGTTTCCCATATCCATCTCTTTTCTCTCAGATGGCCTGCTCCATCCAAGAACTCTGCCTGGCTTTCAGCTCTTTGCTATTTGAGATAGGACTCAAGCATTACTTCTTGCATGCCCATCTTTGTGACTGTGACAATTTCCCTATCCCAACGCACAGACTCTGGCAGCATTACATTGGTACTACCAATGATTATTCATTAGGCATTTGCAATGTCTCAAACACTGCATGCATGTCACCATCATGACTTCAGCCAGGCTCACAAATACCCGTCACTAGTTATTATCACTGACCCTATTTCACAGCTTGAAAGTGTATGGAAGGTCATGAAGTTAAGAAAGGCTGAGGCACACTGGAGACTATACTCTTGTGACCTTGCTACAGTAAAATCCCAGATTGAATGTTTGTATTGCTTATGATTAACCTGCAAATCTACAAGCAAAGTGTGTAGTGGGTAGCCATTCCAACTTTGATCTGGAAGTTCCAAACCCCATTGAGGCTTCGGTAACTGTCACGCCTACAAGGCGGGGCCAAGGGAGGACCCTGAAGACCTGAGATCCAGATGGGCCAGCTCTCTCTGTTTGTGGACCCTGGATGGTGGAGATTGACTGAGCAGAGCTCCAGAGAACACCTCTGGACTGCGATACACCTTCCCCAGACCCTGCGACCTACCTATCCCTTCATTTGTAAGTTACGCCACTAATAAACTTTCCTTTTAACTATGTGGAGTGGCCTTAATAATTTCACCAATAAAAGTGAGTACAGAGTTACTCCTCTAAGGTGAGGCACTGAGCATGGGATGTCTTTACTGGTGTGACTGGGGACATTGGGAGGGAACTGTACCTGGGCTCTGGGTAAGAAATATTGCAAAGACACACCCACACTGTGACCAGATGCTAAGCACAAGATTCTGGTCAGCCCTGCCTGAACCCAATTGGGTCAGCTTACCTATGGTTATGTATGTGGTATCTGAAAAGTATAGACCATAAGAAATAGTATTCCTATTATGAGAGACAGTAAGAAGCAAGCCTTCCTGGCCTTGTGGATGATTAGAAGCTCATGGGTGATGGATGTGTGAGGCTAGTACCCGGACTTTGTGGAGTGTGTATTTGCCCCAAGATAATCCCAAGTTTTGTTTGCTTGAGTTAATATATTTGAAAGCATTTGTAAATGGAGCTATATGATTATATCATTGCATGTTTATTATTGTCTTAAACAAAGACAAATAACAGAGAGCAAATGAATGAGAAAATCACAAAGGCCAGTTACTGGAATCAAATCCAGCCAGACCCTCCCCTGCCTTGATCTGGTCCTGTGTGCCTGGCTTCAGTCCCATGGGCAGAGACTGTTCCTTGTTTATTTACACAATGCTGAGCCTGGAGACACTGTCGTTTTTCCCTTCCTTTTTTGCAGTGTTTTATTTCAACTTGACTTCCTCCACAGCTCTTTTTCTAGAGGCACTGGAGAAGAATAAGAAGCAAGCGGGGGCTGGGGGGTCCTTTTTTCACATGACTGAATGGAAATACAAAAGGAAACAAAATGTAGCCCCAGTTGGCTTCCCCCTTAAACCAGCTTGGTAAATTAAAAAGGAAGCTGGTGGGAGAAAGAAGCCTTCACATGAAACTGCATTTTCTGACCCGACAAAAGAAGAGTGTGACATTCGTTCAGTGGTGAAAGGGACTATTAGTTGGGGGCCACATTATCCTGACCTGCAGTAAACCTTGTTTTGAAAACTTTTCTATTCTTTCAAGCTCAGATGGAATTGATTTAAAGAAAGAACAATTTAGTCTATCAGCTTTATTGTTTCTCTGGAAGCCAGAGTGATCTCTCTCCTTTCCTAGTGTCAATGCGGACATACAGCCCCTCACCCTCCTGCTACTTGTATTACTTTTATTTTCTATGTCACATGTAAAAACTAACTGGATCTCCCTGAGAGCTTGATGGGAAGTCTCAAGAAGAATGTTTGCCATTGTTGCTATCACCATTAGTGAGTATTATCCATGGTTTTGATATCTTAATACTGAATCCAGGATTTGACCAATGTCCACCATTGCCAGGTGCAAGCTACAGTCCTCTCTTCTAGGTTATTGTAGCAGCCCCATTAAGCAGCGTCCTTGCTTCCTTCCTTCCTTGCTTCTTCATCAAGCCCATTCTCTATATAACATCAGAGCATGGAAGCCAGCAGTCTCCGGGGTCAACTCTGTAATGCTTCTCATTGGCTATACTTGCCCCTGAGCAAGTTCATTTCCATGTGGAAACCTCCATTTCCTCATCTGGGAAATGGGAGTCATTGCCATTCCCATCCTAGTCATTTTCTATGGAAAGTCAAAAGAGATAATTGCATTTTTAAGTTCTTGGCACAGGCCTCCTATATGTGATTATTATTAGTGAATTATACAAGGGGGTGAGTTTTGACCTGATGAAAGTCTATAGCGAGATCTATAAGGAAACTATATCGATCCCATGTGTAGAATCAGCACTCTACTGTGGTGTAGCTTAGTGGTAGAACAGTTGCCTAGCATGAGTGAGGGCCTGGGTTTGATACTCAGTACAGAAAGAACCAAACCAAACCAAGCATAAGTCCACAACTTCAATTCTCATTGGTTCAAAAACTTGCAGACCTTACAGAAAGACAAGGGGTGGAATACATAAAGGGCAACAGGGAGATGACATGGTTCATTCTATCCCTTCTTTAGTTGAAGTCCTGCTGAATGATGAGTAGCTATGTAGATCCCTATGTACACAGGAAGGTTTTAAAATACATTGGCATACATTTACTGGACAAAATGATGGTTTTCATAAAGACAGCTTCTTTCAAGTATATCATGTTCTTTGAGCATATTCAGTACCACACAGCCTCTCCTTTTTCCCTTTCCTCTATCCCACTCCCAG
Source organism: Peromyscus aztecus (assembly GCA_902168405.1). Lineage (NCBI taxonomy): Eukaryota > Metazoa > Chordata > Mammalia > Rodentia > Cricetidae > Peromyscus > Peromyscus aztecus. The sequence continues at coordinate 11,097 of CABHPQ010169253.1, forward strand.
TAGCCCAGGCACATTGTTGGCTAACATGGCCTCTTCTTCTGTTGAGAAGCTTGAAAATGCCTGGAGAGGAATAAAGACTCAAATACCACAATGCGTTACTTAACAGCAGCTCCACAATAGAAAACTGCACCACTGGGCGCCTCCATCACTGTTGCAAGCATCCTAGAGTGTGTGGACAAAGCTGGGTCACCTGATATCTGGACCCAGCCTCTTATGTTACCATATTTTTTATTTTTAGTGGGGATTGAACCTAGGGCTTCCCACATACTGAGAATCAATCTACCACTAAGCTGTCTCCTTAGCCCTTTTATGACTTTTGATTATTGAAATAGGATTATCCAGGCCCTGAACTCACTCTATAGTCCAGGCAGCATTCGGCAAACTTGTGATCCCCCTGCCTTAGCCTGGAGAGTAGCTGGAACTACAGGCCTGCAGTGAATTCAAGAGGAAGGAGGATGCTGTCAGTGCAACACAGAACATTATTTTACAGTGAATGTTTTTTTATGGGACTGAATATTCTCCAATAATGATAAAAGTATACATACATGAGCCAGCAGCATAGTGGTTCATCATTGTTACCAAGTGTGATGTTCCACATGAAATACTTTTATACAAGTGGCAGACACACAATAGGGCTTTACATCAATGTCAGTGAAAACAGCTAGCAATATGTGCCCTGATGCCGTGATGGCAGTCATTTTAAGGGGAGAGGAATTTTTCACTCCTGTAATAATCTTATGGTCTCAGTGTCATTTGCAGCTCAGCACTGCAGGTGACATTGTGACATGGCATGTAACTGTATAATCAAAACCAGAAGGCACTGACAAAAGCCATGGGGGGATTCTAGTTAGAGTGAGGCTTGCCTCAGAGGGACTTGCCCGTGCTTATGGAGAAAGCTGAGATTTGATTGGACCTTGTAGAGTGTATTAGAGCTTCAATGGGGGGAATTTTCTTGCTGGGGAGGAGCTGGAAGGAGAGTGTAAGTGAAAATAAGTGAAAAAGGAACACCGAAGTCTTTTGTCTCAATGTTTACTTGACTGGGACTGTGGGTGGAGGAAAGGCCATTTGTGATGTAAGGGTGGAAAGGAAGGTCAGGGACAAACTGTAGATGATCCTCATTGTCACAACATTTGGGCACACTATGTACTATGCCTTTTGCCATGTATATATTTAACTCTATTAGTCCACACATCAGTTTTGTTAGGCTTGGAGAGTAAGTTCGTTGCTCCAGATCACTTACCTGATGAAAATAAGAGACAGAGTCTAAGACCTGGTCTCCAAGTCCTCCAGCTTACACTACGATCTTTTGCTAAAACCAAACAGAGTCAGAGACAAGTGAAGCTCTGAGGGGTGAGGGGGACTGCAGGCAGGACCTGGCTTCAGGATGCCATACAACTGTCTGTCACAGAGCAATGCACACACACTCAAGAGGAAGACAGAGCCTCTGATCAGTTCTCTGGAGAGTAAAACGACAGGGTGACTTTCTCCTCACCCACTGGCCCACCCTGACTAAAGGTGGTATGCCTGTGTGTACAAATAGACCCAGTGTTTCTGTGAGACCCTGGGCCATGTTAAACATGAACATGCTGCACATGCTGGATGTTGTTCTAGATGCTGCTCTGGTGTGATTTTTACTGTGGCAAGAGAACCAGTCTTTGCAGAGACTGTCACTGCATGTTCACCACTGCAGTCAAATGCCAGAATGTTCTCTACGTCTCTCTATTACATTGACTGGGTTACACGATGGTACTCATTTTATTTACTCATATAAAAGAATGAAGTAATCATTCACATAGAAGCAAATTTTCTACTTAACTATGGATTATTCACTAATGTTAAATAAAAACAAGTTAACTCTCACATATGGAAATGTAATAGCTATTTAGGCATACTATACCCTGTACTATATACATATCTGTCTGTCTATCTGTCCATCCATCCAACCATCTATCCATCCATCCATCCATCCATCCATCCCAAACCCTATTAATCTGCCCATCAATTTTGTGTTTTGAAGAGTAAATTAGTTGCCCAAGATCACTTATCTCAACACTATTTTCATTTTTGTTCCAGAGAGACTCCATTATCTTCTTTTGGAATGATTTTGTGAATTTCTTTCTCATTGTCAGGGGGTTGTTGGGTATTGAGGAATGTCTAAATGACCCCAGACTGCTCACATGTAAAGTTCATGTAACACACACACACACACACACACACACACACACACACACACACACACACGACAGAGCAGGGCTGAAGATGATCAAAGCGAGGGTTTTCTGTATGCTAACCCAAATAATGTTCTAGCACTGAGCTAAAACCCTAGCCCTAAATGTTTCTTACTTATTTTTAATATTTTATGGTGTTAGAATTGAACCCAGGGCATCACATATGCCAGGCAATCATTGTACTGCCAAGTCATACTCCTGCATTATATGTCTGTTCTTCCAGTGTCTTGTCTCTATGTTTTAACAATTTTCCAGCTCTCAATCACATGGCTCCTGATTCCTAACTGAAACAAGCAGGATGCTAGCTTAAAACTGAGCAGAGGGTCATGGTTCTGCTGGCATTTTATACCCAGGACTGTGTGTGATCTGGTGTGTGGGTTGTCTGATAATATCAAAATTCAAATGAATGTTTTTCTTTTCTTTTATTATTTCATGGATCTTGCATGTATCCTAGGTAGTTAAGGACATTATATAATTGATATAAATTGGATATTGCCATATTATTTTTTAACTTTTAAAAAAGATTTACTATATTTTTATGTATGTGTATGTGCATCATTGTGTTTGTATGTGCATGTGTGTGCAGTTCTCACAGAAGCCATGAGAGGGAGATAGAGTCCCTGGAGTTGGAGTTACAGGCAGTTGTGAACCATCTGACATGGGTGTTAGGAACCAGATTGAGTCTGCTGCATGAGCAGCAAGTGCTCTCAACTGCTGAGCCCTCTCTCCATCCCCTCTGACTTTATTTGAGCTCTTTCCTGCTAATATTTATGAGTAAGTGAAGGCTTGAGCGTATCCAGACTCTGAAGGCAAACAGTTGCTAAGTGAAGCCATGTCTGTCTGTTTAAGTGGGAACAGCCAGGCTCTCAGTGACAGCACTCATGGTCATGCTTCCGCACTCCTTGAAGCACTGGGCCCCTGTAAATCTCACTCCCCTCGACAGCACTGAGTGTTATCATTCCTCTCTCTCCAGTGGAACTAACAGCGACTTAAAAACACTCATTGAAAGTCAGGGAGGTCGAATTCCCTGCAGTGTAAGCACAGAGTTGGAGGCCTCCCCACTCACACCAGATGACTCATGACGGTTTTATGGATTCTAGAGAGAAGCAGAACAGTTTGATGCCTCAGTGAGGTCAAGATTGTTCCATATTTGTTGTTGGTAGCCAGTGCTACATAGATAGCAAAGACCCTGCTAGGAGAAGGGGTTGGATGGCCACAGAGCCTGGCTGCTCACCTGGGAGGTCTGGTTGCTCTCCAGCCACATTGACTAGTTGTTCTGCTATTGAAGCTCCTCTCCCCTTTCATAGTTTCTACCTTCGTACTTAATTGGTCTTTGAAAGAAAAACCCACTATGGGGAGAAAGAATCATGCCTGTTGACCCTTCCTTTGCACAGAAATTGCTCTCTCTCTCTCTCTCTCTCTCTCTCTCTCTCTCTCTCTCTCTCGCTCGCTCTCTCTCTCTCTCTCTTTTAACTTCCTGGAACCCCATCAGATAACCAGCTAGGGTAAAGAGAACCTTAGTTGGAAAGAAAGCCACAGGGCTACTATGCATCCCTGAACTGTCTTTCCATGGTTTTGGCAAGAGTGACTCCTGCTTGGCCAAATTATTCAAATGTATTTCATCAGTGACCTTGGGCTCCCTTATGTTGTGTTTCTTAAGTAGAGAATCCTTGTATACCTGCAAAAAGCTCTAATGTGAAATAAAGCAAGATGCTGAAGAAAAAGTTGAGCTATAAAACCCAGCATTGTAAATGGCACACTGGCATGGTAAATGGCATGCTGGCATGGTAAATAGCATGCTGGTATGGTAAATGACATGCTGGTATGGTAAATGGTGTGCAAAGATGTGCATTTATAGTTAGTAATCACAAGTCTAAGGGCTGCACAAAGTAAAATCTAATTACTTTCTGTCCATCACTTGGTATTTGTTTCTGGATTCCAGGGAGAATCTCTCCCTTGTCTGGCCATTGCAACAAAATGCTTGTCAACTTCAGAGTTATATACGGATAGTCACATGGGGATATTTGTTGGGGTGGGGATCCCTGTCTCATGCGACCCTACATTTCTTCTGGCTAGATTTCAGCTTACTCTTCTCTCTCTCTCTCCTCTCTCTCTCTCTCTCTCTTTGGTTTTGTTGAGACAGGGTTTCTCTGTGTAGTTTTGGTTCCTGTCCTGGCTCTCGCTCTGTAGACCAGGCTGGCCTTGAACTCACAGAGATCTGCCTGCCTCTGCTTCCCAAGTGCTGGGATTAAAGGTGTGTGCCACCACCGCCTGGCCTCAGCCTACTCTCCTCTTTACTCCCTCATTTCTTCCATTTCTTTTTGTAAAACTATTAACTAGGAGTCTTAGAGTGCCACCCGTCTGGTACATTCCCACCATGTTATCTTAAAGACAGTGTACACACCTATACAGATCCAAACTAGTACATAAACACTAACATGTAGGATTCATATTATGAAGATTATGTACATATTGGGCATATGTGCATATATACACATAGTTCCTTTATGGTCATTCTCAGCGTTTATCTCACATTTTAGCTATTGAGTAGAAATGACCAGATGAGTTAGTGCATTCTTTGATAACTTAAGGATACTGTCATTCTACACAGAGGAACTGAAATTAATTAGACTTAATCAATGCTTATAATTTCAAAAACATCATAAGAAGAACAGTTTGAGCTTCTAAAAGAACAATTTACATAGTTTTTAGATAATGAGCAAAATGTGCTTTTTTTGGATAATTTTCAAAATAAAATATCTTATATTAACAGATAAATGAACGTAGATTTATCAGTGGGGGATATTACAAGATTATGCACTATACAACGGGCTTCGGAAATCTTAAAAAGAAAAGGTTAGTTCCATGAGGAGGAATTGGGTGTTATTTTTATCCACTTTATAGAAATGGCAGACCTGATTTCTGTCAGGTAGTCTAATGACAGCTTTGCTGGCTCTACAATTATGAGCCACTCTGAAAGAGGCGTGAAGGCTGTACTCCAGCACCATGCAGACCATAGCCTCATGGGCTTCAGGCTTGATGGAATCAAGGTAGTTTCTAAAGAAAATGAGCTGGAAGCTTTTTCTTTCTAAGAAGTATAAATGATATGTTCTTTAATTGTCAAAATATTATTTACTTTATTCCAGTATATGTCACTTGCCATGGTGATGACATTTGGAGTCCCAGCACTTGGAAGGCTGAGAGGCAGGGGGATCATGAGTTCAATCAAGGCCAATCTGGGCTACATAGTGAGAACTATCTCAAAAATAAAAAACAAATCCAGTTACACCCAAGTATCTCATTCTTTTTCTTAAAAGGCCACCTAGAACACACCCTCCACACTACAGGGGACCATCGGGGAAGATAACCCTCCACCTCTAGCATTCTCAGAGCTTCCAGGAAGGGAAGACTCAGAACATTTTCCAGATTACTTGAGTTTCAGAGCCCATCTGTCTGTCAGACTGGTTTAATCCCATGAGAATTCCCAGATGTGACAAGCAGTCAACAGCTTTGCTGGGCATGACAAGTTTCATTTCAGGCAGTTCAGCTTGTGATTTCAAGGGGGCTGGCTGCTGTTCTGGGCCCAATCAACTGCAGGTTTCAATTGCTTTTCAAGTACTGCTTCATTGAGCATCCTCAGCAGCCACAGTGTGGCCTGGACCAGTGTGGCAAGGACAGAAAAACTTCACAAGCCCTTAAATAAAAAGCACAGTTGACTAGTTTTCTAAAATAGTCATCATAAGGCACATAAAAAAATTTCTTCTCATGAAAGTCTAAAAGTAATTTGGTCATTGCATCATAATTACACCCATTTATGGGAGTGATGTGACATTCTGGTATTCACACATTGTGCAATGCTCAGATCAGGATAACCTTGTCTCAACTCTCCAAATATTATATATCAAACACAAGCTACATATCTATAAACTCATTATGCATTATAGATCAACATCATTGTGCTATGATATATCATATAAGGACTGCAGATAAGATTATTTAGCTCACTAATCTTGTTACTTGAAAGTCAGCCATATTGATGCTTGTTTTCCACCATAAGACACTAGGGAAGTGAATTAACAGTTATGAAATAATGGAAAGGACCCTGCTATATCCTTGGGGAGCCTGGGCTAATTGACATCCGTGGTGAAAAGCTCTAGCAGACACGGAGCTGTGCCCACTCAGCAAAGGCTGCTGCTATTGTTAAGAGTCCACTGTACTCTCTGGTAACAGGAGAGCTGGGTCGACTAGCTCACGATACAGTTTCTTTCCTGTGGTGGATGCTCTGTAGACTGCACTGGTGTGATCAGCATCGTGTATGAGGATAACGTTTAGTGGGAATGAAAGCTTACCCTACGGTGTTGAGAGACCATAGCGAGCGAGCAGGAGTGTGTTTTGTCTTGCTCCATGCAAGTAGGGTTTATGGGTTTGTTCTTTTTTATACTGCTGGAATGACGAAATTATAATAAGTAGGTAATTTCCCCTAGGGGTGGGAAAACTTGGTTTGGCTCCACATGCTTTGGGACCCAGAAGGAGTGACTCAGGTCAGTCTTAACAGGGAGAAGAACAGCTTGTCAATTAGTTGTCTGAGCTTTCTGGAGGCTCATTCCAATAAGGTAATTTCATGTTGTAAATCTGGGAGAATGTTTGGACAGGCTGAGGGCCAGTTGTTTCAGTAACTGCTGCTATAAATCCTCCATTCCCCTGATAGTGGTTCTCTCTCAGATACCTTACTGTGCAGAGTAAATGCCAGTCATGGGGCCTGTAGGTCGTGTAAAATTAGGCTTGGGGCTAGTGAGAATGTCTGCTCCCCAAACAAATATTTATCTATATATTTCTTTGCATTTTAGTCTCAAGTCCAAGGGCTATCTTCCTTATTCTCAAATGCATGGAAAAGTATTTTTAAATAAAGCATTAAAGCCTGGATGAGTCACAAAGCAGCCAGGAAGACACAAGTTTTCTGTGTATCCATAGTCTAGTTACAAAGCCAGCTACTTCTCAAACATAGTGTGTTTTGTCAACCATTCCAAAGGAGAAAAGGCACAGAGAAGTGGAGGAGGAGGCTGAAAGGGGACTCCCTTGGGTGGTTCTGATCTACTTAGAATGGTGTTTGCAGCATCATTTGTGGGGCTTGTACACTGACCCATGACCCCTGCAAAAATAAGTCATTGCTCTATGAATCAGCAGCGGTAAGGAAGCAACCTTGCTGGTCATATCACACCAGGAAATGGGATTTACAGGGAGACATTGCTGTAGCTGCTCTGAAAGCACACTGATGATGGGAAACACAAATTCCAAGGGAGGTGGGGCTGGCAGTTCATTAGGGAAAAACTGCATTCATCACAACCAGGACAGGCTAGGTCTTCATATTTCTTTTTGTCATGCAATTACTTCTTATCCTGAGGTCCCTTCACTGGTGCTGTGTTCTCGGAACAAAGCTTCTTTGGTAGGCTTTCAGTAAGGTCAAAACCCATGCTGCCTGAGAGCCAGTGCCACTCACCAGCTCAGGAAGTTGCCCAACTAAGTGTGCAGACATTAAATAAATTAAAATTCACTGTATTATATGAAATTCATGAGTGGGAAGGGCAAGTAGGAAGGGTCGTCTCTGTATTAGAAAGTTTAACAATGACCTCTATTCAAATGGTAGAGTCACAGGCAGTCTTCAGTAGTCTCCTAAGCAGCACTCCCACACAATTGTTGAGGACATCTCTGTTAGGCAGATGTGGGGCTAGCATACTAATCAATTCTAAGTGTTTAGATAGTCTCGATAGGTTCATGGCATTGATGTCAGGATGACCCCAATGTTCGTTCATACCTTCCAAGCAGATTCCCTGCAGAAGAGGAGTTTTCATAGTGTGGTGAAGATGGAGGCAGATGTTAGGGGCACTGACCCGGGGACTCCTCACAATCTGGCATACAGTCTTCAAAATGTACAGCCATTAGGGCTAAGTGTTATTGGTACTTGATCCTAGTTTTAAACTCAGTCTGATGTTTTCAATGGGGGATGCTACTCTGAAATGGAATGACCCAGCCTTATTTTTTGGAGTATGTTTCTGTAGATTGTGTGTGTGTGTGTGTGTGTGTGTGTTGGTAGGTGTGCATGTACATGCATGTGGGGTCAAAGGTTGATGCTGGATGTCTTACTCAATGGCTTTCCATCTTAGGTTTTTGAGACAGTCTCTCATTGAACTTGAAGCTGACTGATTCGGCTAGACTAGGAGGTCAGTGAACTCATGGGAGCCTTCTGCCTCTGCCTTCCCAGCACGGGTATGACAGACACACGACATGGCATTTGGCTTTTTGTTTGGAGGCTGGGGATCAAAGCTAAGCTCTGCATACTTGCATGGCAAACATTTTACCCACTGAGCCATCGCCCCAGCTCCTAGAAGATCCAGCTTAAACAAAATTATGACTAGTGTTCAAAGATATGAACTTTAATTGCTAAATGAAACCTTCACTGTGTAACTATCCACTACATGACTTCAACTGTGTTTAAAAACAAAGAGAATAACCTAAGAAATCACATGTATAAAAAAATAACCATTGCGGAAGGAAACTCCAGCCTGGGGTACTCTGGATAGTACCATCCCTTCTTTTCATGATGGTAGTTCATAACTTTTTTATAATCAACATATTTTTATCAGTATCTATTACACAATGAAAAAAATCATATCAAAGTTGTATTCAAGTGTAAGTTTCACATTCACTAAGAAATGTGAAATTAGTTTCAAATATGAAAAGAAACTCTGACTATAGAAATGTCACAGTGCCACTAAAGTCCCAAAAGACTGGGTGAATGGGACCTGGCCTCATCGACATGCATTCCATCTCACCAGCTTACTTGACGCTGAGACTTCTAGGCTAGAGAGTTAGAGTGATGTGTGAAGAAAGAGCCCGGGCTTTTTTATTAAGTAAGTCTATGTTCAGGTTCTCACGATCCCCGTAATCCTCTTTGACAAAATAGTTAGCCCTCCTAAGCTTTAGAGGTGGGAGTGATATTAATATCTATTAAAGGTAATTTTTAGATTAAGATGGGGGAGAATACACACACACACACACAAACAGGCGCACATGTATGCACATGCCTGTGTGTATAATTGTCCAATATCTAGTATGTACCAGATACATACAGCTATGTTGTTCTTATTCCATTTGCTTATATACTTGTAGCTGAGGAAGGCCATGAACTCCTTCATCCTCCGGCACCCCCCCCCCAAGGGCAGTGGTTACAAGGGATTGTGACCATACCACACCATACCTGGTTGTATCTCTCTCACTATGCTGCTCTCCTTATTATTTGAACTCTGACTTCTCAATGGACTTGAAATATTTTGTGTGTGCCATGTGCATGTGTAGCGTATGCACGTGAGTGTGCTGGTGTGCAGATCTGCGTATAGATGAGGCGGCTAGAGCAGGGGCTGCAGCGGTGGGTGACTTCCTTTGTCACTCACTGCCTTATGGCCTTGACACTGAACTAGATAGAAGCTCACCGGTTCAGCTAGGCTAGCTGGCTAGTGAGATCTTGGGATCCATTTGTATCTTCTTCCTAATGCTGGGCTTATCAGTACTGGTTGTCATGCTCAGCTTTTTACGTGGGTGCTGTGATTTGAACTCAGGACCTCATGCTTGCACAGCAGATACTCCTACCAACTGAGATATTTCCCCAGCCTCTACCTGAAATATTTTATTTTGGGTTTAGAGAAGAATGAAGATTTACTTTCTCTTTTTGTTTAATTGTGGTAAGCACACCAGAATTTGATGGGTAGAATAGGGCATCATTAACAACACCAGGTATATCTCTCATTAGGTATAACAACACTAGCAGTGGGCCCCTCCTTGCTTTGCTTTATTCCTGTCCTCAGGCAACCTTGCTCCGCTTCTCTGAGTTTGACTGTTTTAGGTTCTCCAAAGCCCTTGTCTTCCATTATTGGATAGAGAATGGGTAGTTAAGAGCATGGCATGTTTTCCTAATGGACAAGTGATCTCTCAGTCTCTATAATTCCCCAATTTCTTCCTCATTTTTCTACTTTTACTGAAATTCCTCAAAAGCGTTTTATCTTCTTGCTGTCTCTACTCCTCCCTACACCCCCTCCTCCCCGACCTCAAACTCTGTGGGGTAGACAGTCAGGATTTTCTTCCAAAACCATGGAAATTTTACTTATTCAGGTCACCAGTGAGCTCTGTTTTGCTGAATCTGTTAGCAGATTTTAATTTTTGCAGTGTGGAATGCATCAGAAAAGAGCACTCCTCCCTGGAAATTCTTTCTTCACTTGGCTCCAGCACAAACAGTTCTTTGTGTTTTTTTTCCTTCTTCTTCTGTCTCACTGGCATTTTCTCTGGTCTCTTTTGGAGCCTCCCTTCTCTGCCGGGTATCTAAACGTCATGGTGCCCCAGGTCTCAGCCTTGGCCCCTTTCTCTCTCTGCATTCCTTCCTCTGTAGCTCATTCTATTCCATGGTGCAAATACAATAAGCATGCCAGTCACACACCTCCCACTCTAAGTGTTCCTGAAGCCCGAGTTCATAAATCCATTGCCTTATAGTAATACCACTCAGACGTCCAATATGATGCTTGAAATGAGCCTTTCCAAAATAAAGTCCATTTCTTTTTAAAATTCTTCTCTCACCTTAATAGATGGCAATGCAATTCTCATTATAAGGCCAGATATCTGAAAGTAACCACTGCCTCTTCTTTGCCCACTATTTCTTATCTGGCTTGTCAGACAAGTTGTTAGTTTAAGGTTCAAGCATGACTCCCAACCCAACTCAACCCCTTTCACAGTCTCCCACTCTAGTTCATATCACCGTTCATTTTGCTGGGATTATTAGGTACATTCCTAGATGCTCTCCAGGCTTTCATGTTTGCCAGGGGCCAAGATGTCCTTTTGAAGGCCTAAGCAAGATCATATTACTGCACGCCTCAAAACCATCGACTGGATCTCATCTTACTCAAAGTCCAAACTCTGCCATGTATGGTTGGGACCTGCACCCCTCCCCAAGGCTGCTTCTGAAACAACATCTGTCACCACAGCTCTTACTAACTTTCTTTTAGGCACACTAAGCTTCTTGCTGTATCTTTAGTGCTGTAGGGACCACTGGTGCCTTTGCACCTCTGCTTCAATCTCCTTGGAATACTCTGTCTTTAGATCTCTGACAGTGAACTCACTCTTCAGTGTTTTCCAACAGCACATTCAGCAGTAGATACTGAAGGAGGGCTGCTCTATTTTTCCTTTGCATATGCTCGTCAAATCCATGCTGAGTGGAAGTGATTAGGGACAATAGAAAACAGCATCCACATCAGGAGTTTTGCTTACCTTGTCCTATATCATTGCTACCTCCTAATTCTGCTTTTAAGGTTCCTTTTTCTACCGGTATCACTGTATATTTATCTTAAATCTTCACTGTCTTTTTCTCATTAGAAGGTGGGCAGAATGAGAATACATACGCTTGCACTAGAATAATACATGGCAGATAGTAGACATGCTATGTATGTTTCTGGAGAAACAATTGAAAAATGGTTTGGTAAACAGAAGGCTGCCACAGGCGACATGCAGGGGCTTTCCCTTGCCCTGTGTGACTTGGAAGGAGCTCTGTTCTTAGTGGAATGTGAATGGATGCTCCAAGCTGAAGCATACTCCATGGAGGCCTTTAGCAATTCCTGAGTACCTTCTGAACTCCTGCTTAGCATTTTTAAAAATTTGTCATGAATGATGACTTGGCTTTGAAAGAGACGCCTTCTCTATTTGGATGTTTCTAACAGTGAGCTTTGGTGGCATATGCCCATGTTTATTTATATATGGTGTGTGCTGTGCCTGGCATCTGTGCTGTTTCCTGCCCCTCTGTGTGCCTGGACCCAAGGGGCATCTGGAACTTGGAAGGCATGTTATCACAGAATATCCTTCCTTTGGAGTCCTCTGGCTTATCCTATTCGGTCTCAGAAAGCTATCAAGTATTGCTAAACTGGAGACTAGGCAGCTGCAATGGAGATGGAGAGATTCTGGGAGCTGGTGATAGGGAAAGACAATGAGATTAGACTCTTGGGTGGCAGATGGTGGAGGTCTGGTTAGGAATGGGGTGTGGAGAAACCTTTTGTCCTAGCCAGGGCTCAACATTGGCAGTTAAAGCTGAAAAGTCCTGTTGATCTTGAGAGCTCTGCTGAAGGCCTGGGGCTTTCTCCTCCATCACTCTGCCCTCATTTCTGTCTCTAGTGAAGCTTGCACATTGGTCCTGGTGAGGCAAGAGATTTGGATGGTGGTGGCTGTTATTTGGGCATGCTATCATTCTTCCAGAGAACTCAAGCAGTCCAAGGCATATTTCTATTACTTAGGGCCTAGGCATGGCCCTGAAATTTTGGTATTTCGAGATTTCCATATTCATAGTATACTACTTGGACCCTCTTGGTGGAATTTTTGACCCTACCTTGACCAGATAAAACTAACCTAGGTCTTCTTTGGGACTAGGAAGACTCAAACTTTACTTTTTGGCTCTCAAGTCAACTTGCCCCTATGCTGAGGCCAGAACAGTAACCCCTTGCTTGCCCCACACAGATATGCAGGTGGCACATTAAGCTGCATGGTGATTTAGCCTTTGCTAGTACAAAACAAAAAAAAGAGGTTTCTGGGCTACATGCTGCTTGGATAGAAGCATAGACCCACGATAGCTCCCAGAGCTGACCGTAAACGTACCACCGCCATGTTGGGAAGCTGAGGTGGGCGGAGCCAGCAGCCACAGCACCGTTTCAGTCTTAGAATGCTGCAGTTTAAAGTAACAGGTTCACAATAAGACAGATTCAGATAGAACAAGACTTTAAATGCTTTAAAATGTGTGTAAAAATGTACGTAGGCTTCAAAGAGAGATAAAAAGGAATATATACAGTTATATAAAGAAATAGATAGTTTTGAAAAATGAAGTCTTTAAAGAGACAGTAAAGGTAGTATAAAATATAAGCCACGTAAAGATGGATATCACACAGAGAATCTGGATTGTGTTGTCTTTGGGATTCTTAACTGCAGAGAGATATTTGATTGTAAAGGAAGCTGAGTTAAACCAATATGTATATTTTAAAGATACCTTGACTTCAAAATTTGGATGTAAGGATATGTTGCTTTGGAAAGGAGGCTCTGATTTTGTTTCCACAGAAAGCCAGAGGCTATGGATTTGTTCCAGATTAAGATACAACAGGTTTGACCAGCCAAGACCACCTGAAAGGTCTCCGATGACACCATGGCTCAGATGATCCAACATCCAGAACCGTTTCAAGGCAACTGGCTCAGACGATACACCCTCACGGACTACTCCATAATCCTAAAATTTTCTTTGTGTCCCCATAAGATACAGCGCCTCCCTCCAGCAGGAAGTAGTAAGAGAAGCTATGCCCAAATGCCCAAATTATATGTAATTTACTTTGAGGTTAAAACCTTCCTTTTTGAAAGAAAAAAAAAGGGGAGGGAAGTGCTGTGGGATGTTCTGTATGGCAAATGTGTTGCTAATAAAACACTGATTGGCCAGTGGCTAGGCAGGAAGTATAGGCAGGACTAACAGAGAGAATTAAAAGAACAGGAAGGCGGAGGGAGTCTCTGCCAGCCGCTGCCAGGACAAGCAGCTTGTAAAGATGCCGGTAAGCCACGAGCCATGTGGCAAGGTATAGATTTATAGAAATGGATTAATATAAGATATAAGAACAGTTAGCAAGAAGCCTGCCATGGTCATACAATTTGTAAGCAATATAAGTCTCTGTGTTTACTTGGTTGGGTCTGAGCAGCTGTGGGACTGGCAGGTGAAAGAGATTTATCCTGACCGTGGGCCAGGCAGGAAAACTCTAGCAACAGATTTGGATGGTGGTGGCTGTTATTTGGGCATGCTATCATTCTTCCAGAGAACTCAAGCAGTCCAAGGCATATTTCTATTACTTAGGGCCTAGGCATGGTCCTGAAATTTTGGTATTTCGAGATTTCCATATTCATAGTATACTACTTGGACCCTCTTGGTGGAATTTTTGACCCTACCTTGACCAGATAAAACTAACCTAGGTCTTCTTTGGGACTAGGAAGACTCAAACTTTACTTTTTGGCTCTCAAGTCAACTTGCCCCTATGCTGAGGCCAGAACAGTAACCCCTTGCTTGCCCCACACAGATACCCAGTTTTCTCCTATCTGCAGCCAGGCTGGTGGAAGCAGCAGAGATTATTGCATGTATGTCTGGACAGTCTGTTTGTCTCTTGGTTCTTCATACTACATACTACATACTAGAGTAGTGTATTTTAATAGAGAGTAAGACAGAAATGGAAGGGCAGGTAGAAGCCAACCAAGTCATACTTCTTGCTAGCTGAGCAAACCTGAGCATGATACATGCTCCAAGCATGCATTAGGTTTTGCCTATGAAGATGGAACAGCGTTATGTATCTCTTAGTTTTGTGGAGGAGATAAAATTACCAAAGTGACCTGTCTGTACGTAGGAATTGACTCCTCCTTTCTTCTTTCCCACTTCCTTCTCCTAGCCAATGTGCCCCCACTCTGTTTTTTACTTGTTACCGAATAGCTCATCTGTGGGGTATGCAGAGTCCACAGTGTGGTGGTAAAATCCAGTCATTCTTACCACTTACTATTAATGTTATGGCCAAGCACATGGAGAAAAGATACAATCAAACGTTGAAAAATCAAGTCAGCTGGAGCCAATTCCACTTGATTATTCTGTCTATCTGCTCTGGCACCAACCAGGCCTGCTCCTGATGCATAATAATGCTTTATTTGGGGTATCATTGGAAAAGAAAGGATTTTGTATGGGTAAAATTTGATTACTTTTTTCCTTCCAGCAAATGATGGCAGATCCTTTCAAGGACCAAAGGAAATAAGATACAGAGAACAGTTCTAAGCTCCTCCATGTGTAGCCAAGGTTGGGAACCATGACTGTATGATTTCTTTTTAATTTTTAATTTTTATTTTTAATGTGCATTCATGTTTTGCCTTCATGTATGTGTAAGGATGCCAGATCTCCTGGAACTGGAGTTACAGACAGTTGTGTGCTGCCATGTGGGTGCTGGGAATTGAACCCAGGTCCTTTGGAAGAACAGTCAGTGCTCCTAAATGCTGAATCATCTCTCCAGCCCCAGATTGTATGATTTCTTAACAGGCCAGATTTCTGTACTATCTAGGTTTCTATGAATTAAAGAAAATATAGCCTATCATGTACAGTGTATCTGGTTTTATTTTTAGGTCTTTGATCCATTTGGACTTGCGTTTTGTGTGGAGTGATAAGTATGGATATATTTTCATTCTTCTACATGTAGATATCCAGTTTGACCAGAATTATTTGTTGAAGGTGCTGGTTTTTTTCCAATGTGTATTTCTGGCTTCTTTATTAAAAACCAGGTGCCCATAGGTGCATGGATTTATGTCTGGTTCTTGAGTTCAATTCCATTGGTCACTGTGTCTGTTTTATGCCAATATTATGCTGTTTTTACTACTATAGCTCTGTAGTGCAACTTGAAATTAGGAATAATAAGATCTCCAGCAGTGCTTTATTGTTCAGGAGTGTTTTAGCTATCCTGGATTTTTTTTCCCACCATATGAGTTGAGAACTGTCTTTTCAAGGTCCATGAAGAATTTTGTTGGAATTGATGGGGATTGCATCTATATGGAATCTATAGATTGGTTTTGGAAGAGAAAGTAGGGGAATATCCTTGAACTCATTGTCACAGGAGAACACTTCCTGAACAGAACACCGAGGGTGCAGGTACTAAGATCGACAATTAACACATGGGACATCATGAAACTCAAAAGCTTCTGTGAGGCATAGGACACTGTCATTTGTACAAAGTGGTGGCCTACAGAATTGGAAAAGATTTGTACCAACTCCGTATCTGATTGAGGACTAATATCCAAATATATAAAGAACTCAAGAAACAATGTATCAAAAAATCAAATAATCCAATTAAAAAGTGGGGTATAGATCTAAACAGAGAATCCTCAATAGAGGAATCTCAAATTGCCAAGATACACTTAAAGTAATGTTCAACATCCTTAGCCATCAAGGAAATGCAAATCAAAACTACTCTGAGATTCCGCCTGTCAGAATGGCTAAGATCAATAACACAAGTGGCAGCTCATGCTGGCAAGAGTGTAGAATAAGGGGAACACTCATCCATTGCTGGTGGGAGTGCAAACTTGTACAGCCACTATGTAAATCAATATGGTATGGCAGTTACTCAGAAAGTTAGAAATTGATCTATCTACCTCAAGATCCAGCTATACCACTCCTGGGCATATACCCAAAGGATGCTTCATCCTACCACAAGGATACTTACTCAACCATGTTCGTTGTAGCTCTATTCATAATAGCCAGAAACTAGAAACAACTTAGATGTCTCTCAACACAAGAAAGGATAAAGAGAAATGTAGTACATTTACACAATGGAGTATTACTCAGCTGTTAAGAAAACAACATTATGCAAATTTTCAGGCAAATGGATGGAACTAGAAAAAAATCATCCCAAGTGAGGTAACCCAGAGCCAGAAAGATAAATATTTTATATACTCATATATATAGACTAGATAGGCCTAGGGTAAAATCAAACACTAATGATCTAAAAAAAAAGTATTAGTAATATGATTCCTAGTGATATCATTCTATACTCATAGATCAGTGCCCTACTCTGTCATCATTAGAGAAGCTTCCTCTTGAAGCAGACAGGAAAAGATGCAGAGACCAATAGCCAGGCATTACACAGAAAGAGAGTCCTTGAAACACACAGCTCTAAATTGAATGATTCCATCAAATCCCTCCCCTCAGAACTCAGGGAACCCCTGGGAAGAACAGGTGGACAGAATATAAGAGCCAGAGGGGATGGAGGAGAACAAGGTCCCCTTAATCAACTGAGCAAGGCTCACATGAACTCACAGGGACTCAAACAGAAAGCACAGGGCCAACATGGGCCCACATCGGGTCCTCTGCATATGTATTATAGCTTTCAGCTTAGTATTTTTATGAGACCCCTGAGTGTGTGAATGAGAGGGTCTCTGATTCTTGTGTCTACTCTTGAGGCTCTTTTCCTTCTGTTGGGTTGCTGTGTCCAGCTTCGATGCCATGATTTGTGTTTTATTATATATTTTTATGTCACGCCTGGTTGATATCTCTTAGAAGCCTGTTCTTTTTCTAATGAGAGACAGAAAGGGAGTGGATCCAGAGAAGAGGGGAGGTCTGGGATGAGTAGATGGAGGGAAACTATAATTAGGGTACACTGTATGAGGAAAGAATCTATTTTCAATACAAGGAAAAGAAAAGGAAAAAGAAAAAGAAAATGCAGCTAATCATGGCTATGTGGCTGCCACAGGCTAGTGCAATGGCCCATAGGGTGGGTGAGCAAAGTGCACAGCAGGGTGAGCATATCATGATGGAGGCCAGCATGAGCTGTGAGCAACAGAGCAAGGCATAGGCATCACTCCTCACAACTGACAGCCAAGTGGTGGTAGCCAACAGTCGAGCTTGGCAGAAAAATTAGCAAAATTCTGATAAGACCAAAGAGAAAGGTAAAAAGAGTGAAAGTACCTCTTACCATAAAGGAGACAAAGCATTTAAGTTCCCTTCAAAGGAGAAGACGGCTAAGTAAAGCAGATAAACCCAAGGCTAGACGAGGAGAGACTCTGGGAACAGCCACAGCCTCTAGGTAGTGTATACTTGCTTCCCTCTTGGGATGCTTTAATCAGGGTTTGGATTTGATGACGGCAGATAATGAACAGGGAGAGTGTTGCATGTGCTCAGCATCAAGACTACTGGCCCTGGCTACAACCTTGACATCTGAAGAATGCCTTCCTTTATTGAGCTTCACCGTGAACAAGAAGCAGCCTCAGTGGTGATATGAGGCCCTGTGGCTGAGTTCCCACCACAGGAGTGTTTTATGTGCATTAATTAGCTTGGGAGAGAAAATGATGGGTATCTTGTTTTCAGATCCTAGGCTGACCAATGGCCTGTAGCTGTAAGTGGCCTCTGTGGTTCCTTTTCAGTCCCCCTCAGCTCTCTACTCCCTCCAATCCTGCTGGATCAAAAATATCTTCACAATTGTATGAGTGCAAATTTCAGTCACATTTGGAGGAAATGGCAGTGGAAAAAGATGGCAAAAAGCCTGGATATATCTCTTCGGAAGCAGTTGTTTCCTAGCTTTAATGCTATGGCTTTAGTCAATGGCAGTATTACTGGGAAAGTGTTAAAGAACCAAAATTAATTCCATTATTTTTGTGGGCCTGGGATTGAACCCAGGACCCCATACTTGCTCGATAAGTAGCCAACCACCAGGCAACATGCCAGTTCTGCAAAATCAAACCAGCACTGACCAGAGTTTTATTTTCAACATTTCTTCCTCCCTGCTATTGATATGCTATCTGGAAATCAGTTGACAGTAAGAGTTGACATCCTGAGGAGATGTTTGGGAAGAACAAATTGATGTGGCATCTTGCACCACTGTAGCCTCCCCCTCTGCATCCTTCACCTTTCTGTCACTCTACCTGGAATGCTAATCCGTAAGTTCATTTGGATCAGAATGTGTCCTCCGTTGGAAGTTCACATATGTTACAAGGTCAAAAAGCCACCACGCCCTCATCCGTGGAATAAACTCTGTGGCTCCAGGTTCCCAGGGTAGTAGTACAGAAGAGGAGTCTGTTTTGGTGGGAAGTGGGGACCAGTGGTGAATGTGGTGAAGGAAGATGAGAAGTTCTTATGTGGCATTAAAAGGAAATTGGGAGGGGGTTCATGGGAGCAATCCTTCAGAGAAGGGAATGGAAACTACAGACTTTTATTTCTTTTATCTTTAAAATAATATTTATGTGTATAGAGATATATAATAATGTATACATATGTTATTTTTTTGTTGATTCACAGTGGTTGCACATATCTGTGGGGCACAGTGTGACATCTCTGTGTTCCATGACCTGATAAACAGTTGTCTATAATTGTCCCAGGCTCTGTAACCATTCCTCTACTCTCTACTTGTATGAGGTAACATTTTAGTTTCCACATGTAAATGAGAACATGTGGTATTTGTAACTACTTTCTGAGGTTAATCATCTTCCAAGGAAGGGGTAGCACTCTTTTCTTCCTTCCTTGTTTATTTCTTGATTTCTTGTTATCAACCTCCACAAAAAATGAGAAATTCACTAAAATATTTAGCTTTTTTTTTTTGGCTTTTCAAGACAGGGTTCCTCTGTGTAGCTTTGGTGCCTGTCCTGGAACTCACTCTGTAGACCAGATTGGCCTCGAACTCACAGAGATCTGCCTGCCTCTGTCTTCCGAGTGCTGGGATTAAAGGCGTGTGCCACCACCACCTCGCTAATATTTAGCTTGTTTTATGAGCAAATAGTTTCCAATCTGTAAGTAGAACGTTGTATCATAGGTCATGGATAAGCTGACGACTTTCTGAAATGCATGATTGACTATTTCACACAAAAGAGATTACCTCTGCAAACCCTGTCAATGAGAAAGGTGAGATTTATACACTTGCTCAGAGAATGTTAAGTATTTATCCAGCTACAGTACCTTTAAAGGCAATGAGGAGTTTAAGGAGCTTTTTACAAAGGGATTTTAATTAATTGATTGATTAATTAGTGTGTGCAGGTGTGTGTGTGTGTGTGTGTGTGTGTGTGTGTGTGTGTGTGTGTGTGTTTCTGTGTGTGTGTGTGTCTGTGTGTGGTGACAGAAGGAAGTCTGAGATATAACCTGGAACTGGAGTTACAGGCAGTTGGGAGCCACTCGACATAGGCAATAGCAACTGAACTGTTTGGGTTTTTTTATAAGACAGTGAGTGCTCTAAACCATGGATCCATCTCTCTAGCCTGTTAAGGAACATTTGTGGCTTCTGTGATCCTTACATCATGCAGCACAGAGCTCTCTGTTGCAGTGGCTCTTAACTCTTGGGAGTTACTGCTACCTTGGGAAATTGGAGACATATGTATATTTCCCCCCAAGAAATCATGCACACAAAATCTTGCATTTATTTTCAGAGGGTTCACAGGAACTCCCCAAAGACTGTATTGTTGACTAGGGATTGCTGCTTTAGTGACTGGAGGGAAAACACCAGCCTATGAATAAAGGAAAATTGCTCTTTAGCAATGGCTGTGGGGTAAGGCTGGAGGATCCAAACTGGGACTTAGTGTATTCAAGATCTTAGCAGAGTCTGGAAATCACTTGAATGTAAGAGTTGACATCAGAAGGAGAAGTCTGGGAAGAATTGATTGATGTGGCATCTTACCCCATCATAGTCTCCCCCAGCTTCATTTCTTGTCTCTCTGTCATTCTACCTGCATCACTAACCAGTAAGTTCCTTTGGATCAGTGTGTATCCTCTATGGGAAGTTCACATAAGTCGCAAGGTTAAAAAGCCACCCCACCTCATACATGAAATAAACTCTGTGAACTCTAGTTCATGTCGAGCATGAGCCTAAAGTCCTGACCCTCCACTGTCCACCTTTGGAGTGGCAGGGATTACATTTTAAGTCTATGCTTTCCCCACAGATACAAATGCTAGGGAGCCTGTAATCTGCCCTGTAGGCCCATCACATGGGGAATTCAAGAAGGTTCCACAGTATTATAAAAGAGGAAGACAGGCCATCCTGTAGAAATGTTGCCAGAAGACAGGAAGCAATGATTTCTTTTTATTTGTTCTCAGATACTAAACACTAATTATGTGAAGGGACATTGTGCTAGGTCTTTAGGGGACACAGAGACGTAGGAGGCTGCCTTTTTCATTGAGTTGCATGCTCTCTTGCAGCAGGCAAACTTTGCATCCTAATACGGAAGGGTTGAAGAGAGTCCTCTCTGGCCTGTATTCTGCTTAGGCTGTGCAACGCTGGGGTAAGGGAGCACGCCTTTGTTTTCTTGTCTGTAAAACACAGATCATACTCAGGGTGACCGTTCAGTTAGTGTTCTAAGTTTGTTTACTTTTTGGGACTGGGTCTGATGTAGCCCACACTGACCTCTAGTTCACTGTGTAGCCAAGGATGACCTAGAACTTCAGGCTCTCCTGTTTCTATCTCCCAGTGCTAGTATAACAAGTGTGCACTATCTTACCCACTTTTTAATTTCAATTATTTTGGTGTCCATGTACAGGAGAGGTATGAGCTTGCCTGTGCATGTACATGTGGAGGTCAGAGGTCAAAGGAGAGTTTCCTCCTCCATTATTCTCCACACAATGCATGCTGACATCTCCACAACATAACCCCTATACCTAAGGCTCAGGGAACCTCATTGAAGAAGGGCCAGAAGATTGTAAAGCCAGGGGACCAGGATATCTGTTGGATGATAGTGTCTTCTATGTATGACAGGGAAGCTGTACCTGTGACATCCTAACTATATGGTTGCCTGGACAAGACCAGCACAATGACAGCACCAGTTGACATAGCAATGTGAATAAAGGAACTCTCACAAGGCCTTATCACTAGATGAAGAGTTAGAGGCAGGCAATGGCTGCTGGGAGGCAGAGGATCAGCCTTCTACAGTGATAAGTTTCCTGATAGGTTATCTAATCCCAAGTGGTCAGACACACACACACACACACACACACACACACACACGCACGCACACGCACACGCACGCACGCACGCACGCACGCAGTAACACTGAATGGACTCAGCATATTGTATTTATATATGTGTGCATGTTTATAACAATAACAATGGAAGAAGAGGCCATGAATTTGAGAAGGAATAGTAGGGACACAAGAAGAGTTGGAGAGCAGAGTCTTCACATGTGAAATTCCCCAAGAAATTAAATAAAAAAGACAGGGTCTCTGACTGAACCTAGAGTTCACTGTTTAGGCTCCAAGAGCTAGCCAGCAAACCCCCTCTATCTGTATCTACTACCCGGGACTTAGGGTTTCCACTTCCCATGCCTGACTTTTATGTGGCTGCTCTGGGTCTGAACTTACACGGACAGCAGCACTTCACATGTTGAGCCATTTCAGCAGCCCCTATTTTATCGTTTATATTCTCTTACCTTAAACTAGTGAGAAGAAACAACAAAGTGATAACTCTGCAAGGCTGACCCCTTGTGCACATGCTCTGTTCCTATGGTTCAGACCCAGATCATTAACTGTGTCCCAGAAGTTGTCTCTGGAAAAATTTTAACTTTATGTATATGTGTGTGCAGTGCCCGCAGAGGTCAGAAGAGGGCATCAGATCCCCTGGAGCTGGACTAACAGACAGTTGTGAGCCACTTGATGTGAGTGCTGGGAACCAAACCCAGGACTGCTGAATTGTATCTCCAGACCCCAGAAGTTGTCTTGATTCCCTCCTGGTAACCTTCAATCTGAGATATTTGACTAAAGCTCTATTAGACACTTTTGTTCCTTAAAGTTTCAACGGTTTTTCTGGTTCTTAAAAATAGGCAAATTACTGAAAAGTGTATTTGCTTATTATAATCACATTTTTAAAGTCATGAAAAAAAATCACACATATAGCTAAGTTTAAAAATCCTAGGGTATGGAAATATATGTAAACAATTGCCTCAATTATGTAAAAACTATGCATAGAAAAATGTATTAGTGTAATAATGATGTGTATTTAAAGTTCTCATTTATTACCTTTATTCTATATATTTCTATAGTGAAATATTTTTATAACTAGAAAAATAATGCAATTATTATTGTCAGTATTATTAGTTTATGGAAGCCCTACTCTTATATCTTGGCTTTGCTGCCCAGAACTTCAAACAACAGTTAGACATATCTTTCAGCATCTCCCAGCCAGGTTACAGGTAAAATATTTCTTTTGTGTGTGTGTGTAGTTTTTTTGAGACAGAGTTTCTCTGTGTAACAACCCTAGCTGTCCTGGAACTGGCTTTGTAGCCCAGGCTGGCCTCAAACTCACAGAGATCTGCCTGCCTCTGTCTCCCAAGTGCTGGGATTAAAGGCAAGTGCCACCACTCCTGGCCACTCAGTCAGGTTTTTATGGGAACAAAGTAATACCACATGCTTATTTTTATGTGTAAAGACATCTGTGTTTTAATTTACACAGTAAATAGGGTACTTATATTTTTCCATTCTTTCTACTGACATTTTCTTTTATGACTGTGGATATAGGAGGCCCTAGGCATTAAAATTCTGCATTTTTAGCAGCCAGGAGCTAGAGCCTCATGACCCCGATACGAAGAGATGGAATCAAAGTGACATTTGCCATTCTCTCCCATCCTCTTCCCAATCTGTTTCCTTGTTCTGGTTAGATGAAGAACAGATACAATTCTGGCTATATGGTTATGTGCTTCACGTGACATAAGGCGTGCAAGGTAATTTTGTGTACATAAATCATTTACTATGTAACACATACATCACATGCGAAAAGTTTCATGGTTGTCTGCTGTCTTGAGAAGGAATGCTCTAAACGACATTACCTTCATGTTCCTTTTTTTCTTTCAGTGAGTATTGTAAAAGCATAGGAAATTGGACACTGTATGTACATGATTCTCAAAGGAATTTTATCCTAAAACATGAGGGCAGAGGGCGTGCAGGAATACCAAATAGCAAGGGAATCTTCTTTCCAGGAATCTCAAATTTGAAAACATAAAGTGGTGTCTTTAAAATGACTTTAACTTGTTCATACTTGCCAGTTAGAATCTATAGCTTGTAGAAAGATGGCCTTGGTTCAAGAATAATTGTCACTAACTAAGGAGATGACATTGGATCTGTTATTTAGTATCTGTTTAGTGAGTGTTTGTTTCCTTTTGCAAAGTGGTGCTATTAACAGTGACCTCAGCAAAGTTTACTTTAGTATCACATTCTCTAATTTGAAATGCTCCTTGTTAAATATCAAGTGATAGACAAACAACATTGCCATCAGTTGCAATACAAGATTTTTGAGTGATTATTGTGTTCTTTGCATATTCATTTTATCCTAATCTCATGATTTAGATATCATCACTTCACTTTTCTGGAGGGTGAAGCAAGGGCCTGAGGATCCATGCCCAAACCACTTGGCCAGCATTGAAAGCATTTCATGGAGGACCTGGGATTTAAAGCAGGCAAACAACTCTCAGGCCTGCATCATCTTTATTCCTAGAACATTTCAATTGCCTCAGAGTTTCAGAACCTCCAAACATATATCAACAATGCCTGGTGTGTTGGAAGATGGTTTTCTATTTTTTTAAGATTTAAAACACTAACTATGTGCATCTATGTGTGTCTCTGTGTGGGTATGTGGGTGTGAGATGGAGTTATAGGTGGTTGTGAGCCACCCTGTGTGGTGCTGAGAACCGAACTCAGGTCTTCTACAAGAGCATTATGAATTCTCCACCACTGACCCATCTCTCCAGCCCTGGAAGATGTTTTCTAAGAAGCTGTGCCCTTCTGTCCCACAGGCAGCGAGTGCTTATAACTTCAATTTGGTGTCTTGCCATCCATCTGGAATACAAGTTTAACTGAAGCAAGGCTCTGTCACCCTTGTCAATCTCTAGGTGGACATCTCACCTAAATGATACAAGCCAGTGACCAGAGACAGAATCTTGCTTAACAGACCGTGTTTTCAGCTTCCCAGCTTCCTTTAAAGGGACCATTCAGGTATTAGCTGGTGCAATTAAACTAACCCACACTCTGCTCCCTTAAATAGAGTGCTAGTTTCTGCGCATGCTCTTTCTTTTTCTCTGCCTTGTTCTCCTCATACACCACAGGATGGAGGACTATTTCTGGACTCATCACACCCTCCTTGCCTCCTTGTAAGCAAAAAATATCTGAACTAGTTTTCTATTGCAGTGCTGTGTTGAGTGTGTGCCTTTTGTGCAAAGAAAGAGGGGATGTTCCTGGGCATGCTTTTCCCTGGGATGACAGGTGGAGTAAGGTAGGAAAGTTGCAAGATCTGGTTCCTAGTACCAGATCCAAGTTGGGCGACAGCCACCAAGAATATCTTCCCAATATGAATACTTTTTTTCATAGAAGGGACCTTATAAGAGCCACCAACAGCATCTGTCTGCATAAACTGCTTGTCTTGTGTGGAGGAATCCTGCACACAGGGCGAATAGCTAGCTAGGCCTCTGCCCTCCACCAGGTGAAAGCAGTGACCTGTGTAAGACCCACAGTAGGTGCCCATCTTCCTTCATTTCTCTTCAGGGCAGGCTGGGTAGCTGCTCTGATATTGGAAGCCTGACTTAGTGAGGGACTTTCAAAACATCCTCTAACTCATTGGAAGTGTTTGAACTTAAGTTATTAAGATGAAGGTCAGATAAAGTTTAAGTAGTTCAGGGATAGTTCATTATCTGTCTCTAAAAAAAATTCCCATCTCTTCCCAAACATTGGGCTACATAGTACTGGTCTGAAGCTTGATCCATGACTGAAGACTCTTGTCTCAGAGATAAAAGGTTTCTTCCCATGGCCATAAGAAGCTTATGGACTGTGCATGGTCATGGTCATGGGAGTTACGTAAAACTTGTAGAAGGCCTTGGACTTGGGCTGAGTGTTTTTGAACGGGGCTCCAAAGACCAAATCAGTATGAGTTTAATTACAGCACATGAGTTTGGCCTGGTTTCCGGAGGCCCTATAGCTGATGAACCCAGTAAGACATCATCAGTTGTTCACCAAGCTGTAATCAGTTGGCCGGCTGATCGGCCAAGGTGTAGTCAATTAAGTTTTCTGTGCCTGGTGGCTGTTAGCCTACAGATTGTGAGCAGACGTGTTGAAGGGTGTTCTCGGAACTTCATGTAGTCTGTGATTTTCCCTATTTGTGAGACCTTGTTTGTTTTTCTTTACTCAAGCACCACTAAGCTTAATTTGTCTGAGGAACTTTTTCTTCTACCATGATTTGATAGGAGATGTGGAGTAGGAACTCGAGTGATAGCCCGCTCAGCATCAGGTAGCCAGGCACAGGCATCTCCGAGTCCTCTGTCCTCCTGTGTTTTTGCTACACCCGAGGACAGAGGGTAAGTACTCTCAATTTTTATGGATTTGTGTGTAGAGTTTTATGATTATGCTTGAGCAAAGCTTTGATCTAGATGATGTGTTTGGAATTCACAATGAACTGGCTTGCATTCTGTAGGAGAGGCCCCAGGTGTCTCAGTCAGACACAAAGCTAAAGCGTGAGGTAGCCAAGTGATAGGAAGACACGGGTGTTCTGAATTTCAAGGAGTCTAGGACTCCATTGCCTGGAGCCTAGTTTGTGCTGAGGAGGAACATGTGATCTTGGGGAGGGCACTATGGGTCACTTTGTGGCATATAAGGGCTTGCCACCTCCTGAGGTTTGGTGTTGTTGCTTAGATCAGACAGAAACTGCATTGAGTCCAGCATCTGGAATGTTCCAGTTTGGAACTTCAGTAAATTTCATGGATGAGAATTTTTAGAACTCCTGCTTTATTTTTAGAGAACTGGGAAGAAATAGAGAACCAGAAATATTTTGGAATTTCAGCGGCTACAATTTGAAAAATTCAACTTGTGTTAATGATTGTGCATAAGGCTAAATAGCTGTACAAAAATGATGGGATGCTTTGGCTGGGGTTGGGAGAGGTGGTCAGGAGGGAAGGCAAATGTTTTCCTATACAGCCCAGACTGGCCCTGCAATCCTGCCTCAGCCTTCCATGTGTTGGGATGGCATGCATTTAACAAAAAGGTACAAAAAAAACGTCAAGAGGACCAATGAGGAAAACACACTATAGAAATTCATCCCTCAGGCCACTAAAGCCTTCATCATGGAAGTAGAGAGAGGTGTCCTAGCCTGGCATGAAAGATGCTTGGCCTGACCTACCTGTTAGGAGTTCTGCTCTGACGCTCGTCAGTTCAGAAAACACAGGCTGGGAGGAGAAGGGGCCTAGCCTGGTTTTTTTTTTTTTTATCATTTTGAGTTCTATTTTAGTGAGAGAAGCTGTGAAGGACATCTCCCGTTATATGCTGGGAGGAGGGCATGGGAAACCACTAGAAGTATTTCCAGTGGAGAAGGCAAAAGGATTTCGGTCTATAGAATAGACCCTATCTTTGACTTTTTTTCCTACTCATACTTTTCATGATGACAGAGGTATTCTTGGAGGAGAATAATTAGGCAGGACCACCAAAAAAATGACAAGGCTCTGCTGACTCACTCCCTTGCTGAAGTCAGAAAACTAGTGTGTGTTGGGGGATTGTATCTTCAGAGGAAATGGTCTAGGGTAGTGGTTCTCAACCTTCCTAATGCTGTGGCCATTTTAACACAGTTCTTCGTGTTGTGGTGACCCCAACCACAAAATTATTGTGTTGCTAATTCGTAACTGTAATTTTGCTACTATTATGAATTGTAATATAAATATCTGATATGAAGGATATCTAATATGTGACCCCCCCCCAAAAAAGGATTGTGTTAGGGAATATTATTTTAAGGTATGCTACTTTTGTCTATGTTGCATTTATTTAACTCTGTGAAGCTGTGGTACTGTGTCTGTCTAAAACACCTGATGGTCTAATGAAGAACTGAATGGCCAATAGCAATGCAGGAGAAAGGATAGGCGGGGCAGGCAGGCAGAGAAAAGCTATAGAAGGAGGAATATGGGTGGAAGAGAGAAGTAGCCAGAGAAGGAGGAGGACACCAGGGGCCAGGTACCCAGTTACACAGCAAGCCATGGAGTAAGAGAAGAAAGTATACAGAAGTAGAGAAGGGGAAAAGTCCAGAGGCAAAAAGGTAGATAGGATAATTTAAATTAAGGAAAGCTGGCTAGAAATAAGCCAAGCTAAGGCCAGGCATTTATAATTAAGGATAAGCCTCCATGTGTGATTTATTTGGGAGCGGGGTGCCCCCCCCCAAAAAAAACCCAACAACAGGGTTGTGACCCAGAGGTTGAGAAGGGCAGAAGATGGTTTGTGCAAGGCCTATCTGAGTCTCTGGTGAGTATCTTTCCTTTCTGCCTCTAAGTTCTCGATGAGGGTTAATTTTCATAGTATTTTAATGGTGGTGGTTCTTTGCAGGGCCTATCTATCTGTAAGCAAATAGAGGGGGGCTTAGCAAGGTTTGCATATTTCTGTTTTCAAGTATTTTGGTCAACATATGAAAGCAATAGGTTTTGGAATAGCATTTCCTGGACACTTTCAATGGCTAGCAATGAAAATTCCAAACAATTAAGATTTGTTAAGAATGAGTATACTGGTTGGTTGGTGGTGGTGCACACCTTTAATCCCAGCACTTGGGAGGCAGAGGCAGGCGGATGTTTGTGAGTTCGAGGCCAGCCTGGTCTCCCAAGCGAGTTCCAGGAAAGGCGCAAAGCTACACAGAAAACCCTGTCTCAAAAAAAAAAAAAAAAAAAAAAAGAATGAGTATACTTGTTGGGTGGTGGTGGTGCACACCTTTAATCCCAGCACTGGGCAGGGAGATCTCTGTGAGTTCGAGGCCAGTCTGGTCTGCAGAGCGAGTCACAGGACAGTCAAGGTTACACCAAGAAACCCTGTCTCAATAAAACACAAACTAAGAGAAGGAAAAGAATGAGTACACTGGATAATTATAAATGGGGTAGAAGTCTGTGGATGAACTTGTAGTTTCAGGAACTTTGTGTTGTGACAGTCTTACTGACCTCGCTATATAGACCTGGCTGGCCTGTGACTTATGCAATCCTCCTGCTTCTGCTTCCCAAACGCTGCAATTGAAGACACGCATCACCAGTGCTTTGAAGTCTTGGATTCATACTGTGGTGAATTAACTGGTAGAGGGTTAAGAGCATTTCCTTCATTTTTAAGTTAAAATACTGAAACTCAATCATTCTGATTGTGTTCTGTGTCAGAGGAGGGACAGGTGACAGAGCCGGGATCCATTTGATTCTGACCAGTGGGGATTTCCAGGCTACATGGGACCGTTGGGTGAGCTAGTAGAAATTGTTCTGAAGGTAAGATGGCTGTTCAATGACTTCATCCAGAAAACATGGAATGTGTCAACTAACTTGACAACATGAATAAATGTGTTCACTTTGTAGATATTTGACTATCTTTTATGGGTAGCAGTTTCTCATTGGGCCAGGATATATGACAGTCAAGGAAGCCACAGTTGCCTTCCTATGAGGGGCACAAGAGAAACAAAGGCAGGCACACCACAGCGTAAGACAAGAAAGACAACTAATGCTATGGACTATGAGGGTAAGGATATGCCTGCCCTAGTGTCTGTAAATACACAGAAGTTGAAATGAGTGCCTTGAACCAGCCACTTATGGTGATCTGTCAGTCTCATACTACATTGTTTGATAATGAATAAATTAAATGGTATACATCCACAAAATACTCATATACATAAGGTCAAAATCACTTCCTTCCCAGATTTTCAAAGAAATTAAAACTACTAGGAGTTAACATCACAAATAAATAAATAACTGGAAATAACTCCTTATGTG
>CABHPQ010169254.1:0-27987 GCA_902168405.1 Peromyscus aztecus
CAGCTATTGGTTCACAGTTCATGTGTTTCCACTAGTTTGGCTATTTGTCCCTGTGCTTTTTCCAGTCATGGTCTGGATATCTCTTGCTCATATAATCCCTCCTCTCTCTCTCGCCGATTGGACTCCTGAAGCAGATGCAGAGAGCCACGGCCAGGCCCCCAATGTCAGGGTTCTTAACTCAGGCTTTCACACTTGTGTTTACAAAGAAGGCACTCTTATACAATGAGCTATTCCCTCCAGCCCAGGAAGTGTTCTTTTTTTTTTCCTTTTTATTAATTAATTTTTTTCATTTATTTGATATCCCTACTGCAGTTTCTCCTCTCTCCTCTCCTCCCATTCCCTCCCCTGCCTCCTCCCCGCACCATCCACTCCTCTGTTTCTGTTCAGAAAGGGGCAGGCCTCCCATGGCTGTCAACAAAGCATGGCATATCAAGTTGAGGTAGGACTGAGCTCCTCCCTTTATATTAAGGCTGGGTGAGGCAATCCAGTATGAGGAACCGGTTCCCAAAAGCTAGCCCAAGCTTTAGGGACAGGCCCTGATCCCACTGCTAGGAGTTCCACAAATAGACCAAGCTACACAACTGTCATACATATGCAGAGGGCCTAGGTCTTATACAGTCTCCCTAGCTGTCAGTTCCGAGTCTGTGAGCTCCTATGAGCCCAGGTGCTGTGGATACCGCTCTGTATAAATAAAATGCTGATTGGCCAGTAGCCAGGCAGGAAGTATAGGTGGGACAAGCAGAGAAGAGAATGCTGGGAACAGGAAGGCTGAGTCAGGAGACGCTGCCAGCCGCCGCCAGGAGTATCAACATGTAAGATACTGGTAAGCCACGAGCCACGTGGCAACTTATAGATTAATAGAAATGGGTTAATTTAAGATATAAGAACAAATAGCAAGAAGCCTGCCACAGCCATACAGTTTATAAATAATATAAGCATCTGTGTGTTTATTTTATAAGTGAGCTGTGGGACTGCGGGGGCTTGGTAGGACCCAGAGAGAAGCTCTCCAGCTACACCCAGGTTAGTTGTTTCTGTGGGTTCTTTTGTGATGACCTTGACTCCCCCTAGCTCATACAATCCTTCCTCCCTCAGTTGGCAAGCAGTTGCAGTGAGAAAACAGTGGATATCAGTCTTAGAAAGAAGCATAAACGTACTAACTAGTTAACTGAACGGCTTCAACATTCTAGGTTTCAGGCAATCCAGGAACAAACCTATGGAATTTATCATCGGTGGAGCTAGAAGGGAGCGAAGATCCAACCCTGACACCTGTGCTTTGTAATCTTACAGCTTTAAGTACACTTTTTATTTCTTGTGGTTTTTGCTTAATGTACAGGCTTATTAACATTAAAAAATAATTAAAGAAAGCATGGCAAAAATGTATACTCATGTAGTCTTCATCAGAATCCGTGAGCCACTGTTTCATGAAATTCTATTACTAATAACCACACATTTCACACTTCATATCCAGGTTTCTGGCTCAAATTCCAGTAATTCAGTGCCTTTAATTATATACAGTGGCATAGTGACCTACCAAACATAAATGCCTATAGTTTGTCTGTGTAACTATGGCGATGGTTTTGATAGAGTAGGACAGAGAACAGTTGTTCATTCATTCATTCAGCCAGTCCCTTGAATTGTAACAAGTGATGATGTGACAAGCAAACAGGAGAAGACAGGGAACATTCAAAAGCAAGTGTGAAGAATTGTAAGTTCTGTCTCATGCTAGGCATGCAGATCAGGGGTGGGTTATTTGCCTAGCAAGCTCAAAGCCCTGGGTTCAGTTTCCTGCATCCACAAATGGAAAACGGTTCTGTCTTAAGGTCAGTGACATCGATATATTCAGCAGGAAGGCCACCACTGAAAATGAAGACGCTAGACAGGAGAGGAGGAGTGTGGACTAGTGGCCAGGCTAAGAGCACAGCCAAGGGTTGGGGGACCAATGAGGTGGGGCAAGAGAGAACAGTCAACTAGGTGGTGGCAGTCATGGGAAGAGTGGGGTGGGCGAGTCTGCTTTGAAGAGAACCATCAGAGAAGCCTGGTTCTAGACAAGGTCAGACAATATCGAGGAGCAGATGTAAGCTACTTACTTGGAGGATTTTACTTGAAAGGGCAGAATAGATAGAGAATTACCTAGAGAGAGCAGGTAGTCCAAGACATTTGCTTTCTTTCTTTTTTTTTTAAGATGTTTATTTTTTTTATTTATTTATTTAGTGTGTGTGTGGAGAGAGAGAGAGAGACAGAGACAGAGAGAGAGAGAGAGAGAGACAGAGAGAGAGAGAGAGAGAGAGAGACAGAGAGAGAGAGAGACACACACACACAGAGAAGTTGTTGGTTGTTTAGTTGTTGGTTTTTCTTACTCTTTACTCTTTGGGGGCCGTCACCCAGCTCCTAAATAAATCACACTCAGAGGCTTATTTTTATTTATAAATGTCTGGCCTTAGCTTGTTTCTAGCCAGCTTTCCTTAACTTAAATTATCCCATCTAGCTTTTGCCTCTGGGCTTTTTCCTTTTCTTACTTCTGTATATTTTACTTTCACTCTTACTCTGTGGCTGGCTGTGTGGCTGTATGGCTGGGTGGCTAGCCCCTAGAATCTCCTTTTTTTGTTCCCTTGCTCCTTGATTTCCTCTTCCCAGATTTCTCCTCCTTTTTATTCTCTCTGCCTACCAGTCCCACCTATTCTTTCTCCTGCCTAGCTACTGGCCATTCAGCTCTTTATTAGACCAATCAGATGTTTTAGGCAGACAAAGTAACACAGTTTCATAGACTTAAACAAATGCAACATGAAAGAATGCAACACATCTTTGCATTATTAAACAATTGTTCCACAGTGTAAACAAGTGTAACACATCTTAAAATAGTATTCCACAACAGAGAGAGGGTTACAGGTGCCCATGGAGTCCAGAAGGAGGCATCAGACCCTTTAGAAGTCACAGGAAGTTGTGAGTGACACAACACATGTGCTGGAAACCAAATTCAGGTCCTCTGCAATAGCAGCAAGTGCTCTGAACTGCTGAGCCATCTCTGCAACCCCAGAAGAGTGTTTTCTAAGGTATCAGAAATATGTTGGGCTGGGCCACATAGGGCAGAGCTGTGATGGGGGTTGACAATTCCTGAGAGAGTGGAGAGAAGCTGCAGCTGGGGCTTGATGGTTCTGGGACAGAGGAGTAGGTTATACAGCAGGGGCTCTCAGCTGTAGCAAAGGGAAAAGCTTCTTGGCTGAGGCAGACAGTGGATTGATGTTGTTAGTGATGAAAGTGCCCAGGGTTGTATCTGAGGATGACTGCCTGGGCTACTGTCACAACTTCATGTGACAACAAAAGCAACCATGGTCGTGCTTACTGACAACTAGAATTCTCTCTCCTTCTCCAGTTTGAGTTCCACTGAGTGGCATACTTTAAGTTAAGGAAAGCTGGCTAGAAACAAGTCAAGCTAAGGCCGAGGCATTCGTAAATAAGAATAAGCCTCTGTGTGTGATTTATTTGGGAGCTAGGTGATGGGCCCCCAAAGAGTAAGGAGTAAAAATTGTCTTCAGTGAAGCAGTCCGAGGGTTCCCTGCCTGCATTTTTATGCCCCTCGTCATCGCCACACCGTTCCACAGCCCGCTGCTAACACGCGCAGACAGCTGCCTCTCAGCGTGTCACTCCGGCTTCTCTCCTTCTGGGAAAGGAACTCCGTGGTCTCCTTAGATAACGATCACAGAAATTCATGTAATTTGATCCTCGCCTGTGTTGTCCCTTTTTTCTTGATTTTCAACTTGATTTTTCCTCGGAACATGATGTGTTTGAGAACTCAGGATAGCTCTTTCCTTAGCTTTAGTCCTGTTCTGTTTTTCCATTTTTCAGAAACGAATCCTTTAGGCCTCTGAGCTCCAGAGGAGAGCAGATACAGCTTGGTGGGTGAACAAGACAGAATACAAAATGAAAGCATTAGAATGTCTCCCTCTTCACCCAAACTGGGAAATTAATTCTTTTCTAGTAGTTGACACGCGAACAGAATGCAGGCGCGCTGACCCAGTTCGCAGGTCACACTGTCCGCTGTGCCGTCGGACTCTTCTGCCTATTATGGTCCGCAGCAGCACCTGTTTAAGGAAACCCATCCGCTGCGTCTCCAACTCTAAAGTACATTTCTCATTAAGGAGTTCAATGGTTTGAAGAGGTTCTGGCAGAAAAAAAACACAGATTAAAGGTTATGGTTTTAACCCAAGCGCAAAGTGCTAGAAATTGTTAGAACTGCTACGGTCACTTTTCAGGTGAGTTCAACAACAACCAACACACACACATACACACACACACACACACACACACATACACACACCCCATGTTCGTACCACATACACAATTTAAAAACTGGCAAGCAATTAGCCTATAAACTTGCTACCAGTAAGAAGACTGTTTCAAATACAGATTTGCACGTCATCGTTAGAGGCAGCCATGACCCTAGAGAATCAGTCTCTTAGATGCTAATAAATAGTTCTGGTACAAGCAGATAAATCAATAAGTAAATTCTCATGTGAGTTTTAGCTAAATGTCTAGAATAATAGCTTGGATACTTTTCACCTAGTAAATTTTTAGGAATAATTTTTCATAAAATAAGAAAACATCAAGACTCCCATATCTCATGGCTTTGAGAATAAGAACAGGTTGGCATGGCTTTTGAAAACATACTTATTTCTCATAAGCCTTATGTCCCACACTGTAGTGCACTACCATGTATCCAGGCTGGCTCACTATTTATTACCTGTGTATCAGAGAGCTCAAGCAGCCAGCATATTCTGTCTGGGAAATTACTTCTCCCTTCTAACACAGTTTTAAACGGCCCACCTACAAAATAACTTGCCAAAGTGCCGCAAATACTGGACTTTGATTTTGACTTAGAGCATGATTTTTTTACTCCGAATTCTCACTGAAAGGGGGTATTCTTAATGGTCCTGCAGTGCTGGGAAACAAGTACTCTTAATTTAGACTTCAGAAAGAATAAATACCTTGATGTACTTTTTGACCGACAGCCACCTCACATTTTGTCACGCTACGAGAGATGTCTTCTTTAATGATCGCTAGTGTGGGGACACAATTGCAACCACAAATCCATGGGCTAATGTTGATTTAAGAGGCTCTAGCATGAATTCTACAAATTGTGTTTTCTTTTTCACTTATTAACAGCTGTGTGTAAGTTCCTATGTATTCAGATCACTGCACTGTAATATTAAAGTGAACCTGGTTTGCATTTGATTAGTGTTTTGTTTGGAATCCAAAAGGCTAGCTCTGCAAGTCATTAGCTGGAACTTACCTGCATGGTGATGGATGTTATAAAACTGAAAACTCTATTATGTTATTTTGAATTACAAAAATAATATTTAAATGGAAACTGTGTATGGTAATGGCTGCTTAGATTTACATAGTCCCTGTTTAAAAGTTTTCAAGTACTTTAGAGACTTATTAATTCTAACATTTTCCCTAGAGTGGATAAGGAACTGACTGAGAAAACTGAAGTAATGGAGTCAGATGATATTCCCAGGCTTCATTAGTAAGCAATGAAGAAGCAAAGACGGGATCAAGAATCACCTTGTGGCATAGTTCCACGAGGCCTAGGCTGAGAAGCTATCTAGGCAATAAAGTTAGAGTGTTTAGTAATGATATTTTAATCCTGGTCCACCAAATAAAACTATGTCATTCAAACTATATTTGGCCAAACTGTGCCGATTGCATAATTTTCAAAAACAGGTTTATTTTGAAGTCCTTATATGATATTATCTCTACAAAGAGGTTCTAAGACCATCTTGTTCAGATAACCCTAAGTTAAGCAGCTGAGATAAGCCCCTCCAGGCAGTCTGGATTTTTAAATACTAAAGGTTTAGGAGTGGCAGAAAGCTCACAGGAATCTCTCCCTGCCCCGTAGCTTCAGGCTTTTTCTGTCAGTGACTGAAGATGGACAGGAGACAAAGAGAACCATTTTCAAGCATTAAGCTCTTTCATGAATATATGCCAGTCAGCTTTCTTTCTAAGGAATGGAGAAGGGACATGGGAGGTTGCAGCAGATCTCCTTAGGTACAGAAAGTAATTAGGCAAAGAGAAGAGGGAGATCAAGACAAAATGAAAATCTTTTAATTGGGCAATAAATTATGGTGATGCCTCTAAAAATTCTGAAGTTAGTGGTTTGGCTGTGAAACATTAACAGACTGCTGAAAGCTGTCAGGGCTCAGACTCCAGAAATGGCTGATGGAAAATTAACTCTCACTCTGCAAATGTTCTGAAGCAGTGGTCAACAGAATCAAATTAAAGCCACAGCCAAGGGCTCAATGGCAGAGTGCTGTTTAGCATGTATGAGGTCCTAAATCTTATCCTCAGCAGCATACGCACACACAAACAGCAAATAAATAAATAAATAAACAAATACATAAATAAATAAATAATTTAATTAAATAAAAATTGCAGTAAGCTTCAGACCCAGCTAACCTTTAGAGCAGACTGACCATCTCACCTCTAGTACATGGACAGAAAGAGGCACTTATCTGAGGATAAAAATCATTACTTTAGATTATATTCTCTTTAAGACCTGGAATACATTTATAGAGTATAAAACACACAGCAAAGGAAGAAAATGCCATCCGTGGTCAAGAGATGAAACCATCAGTAGAAGTAGATGGGAAGATGGATCAAGCATTGGGATTGTTTGTTGCTTCAAAGTGCAAGAAAACAGTAATAGGTATAGTTGAAATAGTGCACAACATCCTGAGGAAATGGGACTACTCAAAAACCAAACTAAATAGAAACACTAAAAATGAAATCATTGCATCAGAACTGAAGAGCTTATTGGTTAGAGTTAAGATCATCTTGGCCACAGCAGAGAAAGTTATTCAGTACATGAAATATAAGATAGAAAATACTGAATTAAAGCAATAATAATTTTTGGAAAGCAACCAAATGATAGAAGAGCTGTGAAATAGTTCCAAATAGTCCCAGAAGGAGAATATAAAGAGGGCAAGAGGAGTCATAGTTAACAAGAGAGTGCCTACAGAGTTTCCAAAACTGATGGAAAAATAAATCCACTTAGCTAGTCTAATCAGGACAAGTGAAAGGGAAAACAAGCTATTTCCAGTGGCTGCAAACCCAAGATAAAAATAGTACTAGCCAAAGAAAATGACATATGCAGCCAAGGGGCCAAGAGAAATAAATTCTCACCAAACAATGCAAGCCAGAGAACAAAGGAAAGACACACTAAAAGTGCCAAGAAAACCAAAATACGCTCATCAAACTAGAGTTTTTGTATACTATAAAAATCCTGTAAGAAGAAACGCAAAATAATAATTACAGATAACAAATGCCAAAATAAATTCTCGCCAGGAGACCTCCACAAAGAGAAATTCAGGATGGAAATATTCTTGCTGAAGAGAATGATGCTGAGTAGAATCCAAGAGCTTTTCTTTTTCTCCATTTCTGCTTGGGTTACATGCTTTTACTATTTTAAATTATCAATTTCTTAAAGCAAAAAACCAGCAACAAAATTTTACAAAGTTTATATCACATATAACAGCAAATTATAAGTCACAAAGTGCACAAATTACATTTAAATTTTTCATAATATTTACTAGTGAATATCTAGTATTTGAAAAATAAAACAATTTAAAGTTGTATATTAACTCAGCTCCATTATTAAAAAATAAAACTTAAAGTTAAAATCAAAACATGGATCAAATTAAAATTCTGAAAAATATTTATCACAAACCTAGAAAAAGGCAGAGATATAGAGAATTTGGATAAACAAAATAAATACTACCTGATAGTGGCATATGCCTTTAATTCCAGCACTCAGGAGGCAGAGGCAGAGGGATCTTTGTGACACCAGCCTGGTCTACAAGTGTGTTCCAGGGCAGCCAGGGCTGTTACACAGAGAAAACCCCTAACAAAAACAAACACACAAACAAAAAACAAAAACAAAAACAAAGCAAAATAGCAAAACAAACCCAAATATTAAGTTGGTTAATTTCAATAAAATAAAATTAATTATAAAATAATAGTCTTCGTTATAAGACAGAGATTTCTACATTTAAAAGCAATACCAACTATCATCTATTCACAGGAGACACAGCTAATTTGAAAAAAAAAAGGAGCTATAAAAATATACAGTGTGGCCAGGCAGTGGTGGCACATACCTTTAATCTCAACACTCAGGAGGCAGAGGCAGGCGGATCTCTGTGAGTTCGAGGCCAACCTAGGCTACAGAGTGAGTCCCAGGAAAATGCTCCAAAGCTACACAGAGAAACCCTGTCTCAAAAAAAAAAATAAAAAAAATAAAATAAAAAAAAAAGACAGTATGTTGGCATCCAATCACTGTAAGTGATATTTGAGATAAATTAACTTCAGAAGAGGAAATTTTTATTTTGGCTGATGGCTTTTGTACTCGTTCGGGTTACTGTTACGATGATGAAACACCATGACCAAAGCAAGTTGGGGTGTAAAGGGTTTGTTTGGCTTACATATCACAATCCATTGAGGGATGCCAGGAAAGAACTCAAACAAGGCAGAAACCTCGAGGCAGGAGCTGATGCACAGGACATGGAGAGACGCTGCTAACTGGCTTGCTCCCGAGGGCTTTCTCAGTCTGCTTTCTTATAGACCCTAGGACCACTAGCTCTAGACAGGCAGAGACAAGTGGGTCCTGGAGTCTTGCTGGCTAGCCAGTCTAGGTGAAACAGCCAGATGGGTTAAGAGAAAGATGACTCCTCAAAATATATGGGGGAGGGGCTGGAGAGATGGTTCAGTGGACAAGGCCACTTGCTGCTCAAGGATGAGGACCTGAGTTCAGATCCCTAACACCCACACTAAAAGCTGGGTGTATCCATGCGTGGGTGGTGGGGGCTGGATGATGATGACAAGGCTTTGTTGGCTGTCAGCCTCACTGAAGAAGAACAAGTTCCAAGTTTAGTAAAAGACTGTATCGAGGGAATAAGACAGAGACTGATTCAACAGGACATCCGAAGTTCTCTTCTGGCCTCCACATACATGTGCATGGGTGTGCACACATGTTCACATGGGTCTTACACCACACATATCACACACACACACACACACACACACACAATTAAAACAAAATAAAATGTATGATAGTGATAATACTAAACATCAACTTCTAGTCTCTGCATGTGCGCGCGCGCCCACACAGAGGCATACACCACGCACATACAAAATTTTAAATGAAATGAAAAGAATGCATAATATACAAAACACAATTTAAAAGATTTATGTGACATCAAGACCTCTGACAAAGCTATGCTTTCACACAATGTTAGACCAAGGGACAGGACATGGACTTCCAGAAACACACCCCTACACGTGCATATACACACCAAACTGAGTTTTGATTAAGGTACAAGAAACTCCATGATGGACACAGTAATGCCCTTTGCATGGGTATCGCTGGCACAGGGAGAGGCAAATGACCATCCACAGTGTCCATTCACGGATGTTCATTTTGAGGTAGTCAGACTTGCAAACGTGAAACTCAAAAACATTAAGCACTTTGAAGGAAACTTTAGGAGGCTACTTCCACCTGCTAGTGTCTTGTTCATTTGTGCTGCAACCACAAAATATCACGAAGTAGGTCATCCAAAAAGAACAGAATCTTCTTGTCACAGGTCTAGTGGCACCTTGCTGCTGCATTCCACAGAGAGGACGATGCTGTGTCCCAGCACAGCCGAGGCTGAAACAGCAGACTGGTCAATTGCTGCCGGGAGCTTGTTTTTTTTTTTTTTTTTTTTAAACAACCTTCCACTTGAGAGGGAAGAGTTCTTATGGCCAACTCACCTTCTGAAGGTCCTATCTCATCATTTGTCATTAAATTTCAACACCTAAATTTGTAGGGGACACACTAGAATCGTGGCATCTTCCAATAGATGAAGTTCACTTAGGAGCATGCTTGTTAATTGATGTAGGGGTGCAATACCTGGACAGGTGACCCTGGACTCTAGAAGAAAAGTCGCTGAACAAGCAAGGGGGTGAGGCAAGCAAGCCAGTGGGCAACACTCCTCTACAGTCTCTGCTTAATGGAGTTCCTGCCTCCAAGTTCTTACCTTAAGTTCCCACATTGGTGTCCTTTGATAAGGGACTATAACCTGCTGTCTAAAATAAACCCATTTCTTCCCCCAAAGTTCTTTTGGCCATACTGTTTGTCATAGCAACAGAAAGCCAACTGGAGCAACTTTCACTAAAAAGAAAATTGTATGTTCACAGGTAGAATTTTGTTTTTCCTTATTAAGAGATTTTCTATTCTTTTTACATACCAACCACAGATTCCCCTGCCCCCCTCCTCCTGCTGCCCCCCAGCCTTTCCCCCCAAAACAGCCCCCATTCCCACCTCCTCTAAGGCAAGGTCTCCCATGGGGAGTCAGCAGAGCCTGGTACATTCAGCTGAGGAAGGTCCAAGCCCCTCCTCCCTGCACCAAAGCTGTGCAAAGTGTCTCACCATAGGCACTGGGCTCCAAAAAGCTGGCTCATGCACTAGGGACAGGTTCTGATCCCACTGCCTAGGGGCCCCCTATACAGTTCAAGCTCAACAACTGACTTGCTTATCCAGAGGGCCTAGTCCAGTACCATGGGGGCTCCTCAGCTATTGGTCCACAGTTCATGCATTTCCACTAGTTTGGCTAGTTGTCTCTGTACTTTTTCCAGTCAAGATTTCCATAGCCCTTGTTCATGGAATCCCTCCTCTCTCTCATCGATTGGACTCCTGGAGCTCCACCTGGGATGTGGCCGTGGATCTCTGCATCTGCTTCCATCAGTCACTGGATGAGGGTTCTATGATGACAGTTAGGGTATTCAGCCATCCACTCACCAGAGTAGGCCAGCTCAGGCACCCTCTCCACTATTGCCAGTAGTCTATGGTGGAGTCACCCTGAGTGAGGTAACCCAGACTCAGAAGGACAAACATGGTATGTACTCACTCATAAGTGGATACTAGATATAAAGCAAAGGATAACCAGACTGCTGCCCACAGCTTCAGGGAGGCTAGCTAGTAAGGAGGACCCTAGGAAGGGTACATGGATTGTCCGGTGATGGAGAAATGGATTAGATCTACATGAGCAAACTGGGGACAGGGGATGAGAGCTTTAGAGGAGTGGGAGGTTCGAGCTGGAACAGGAACAGGGTGGGAGAACAAGGAAAGAGATACCATGATAAATGAAGACACCATGGGAATAAGGAGAAGCAGAGTGCTACGGAGGTTCCCAGGAATCCACAAGCAGAATTTTGACCTTTACTGTTTTCTACCAACATTCATTATTTGTCACTAGTCAATGCACCACACCAAGGTGGTTAAGAAAAACTAAGCTTGTTGAGAATTTGAAATTGTTCACATCTTGCACACATGAAATGAAATGATCTTCATATTAAAGTTGTTGTTTTGCCTGGAAATTTCTATACATGTAAGTATGTGTCTCAAATATAGACTTGACTTCTAAAAGTCACAAACTAAGAAACTAAGGATTGTTTAGATTTATCTTGATTATATGACTTGTTTATAGAAATATCTATGAGATACTGAAAAGTCTACCTATGACAGATAAAGATTAGTAGAATAAACCGAGAAAGAATAGACAACTCAACGCACAAGAAGAAAAACATAAGATCATTTAGAATGTCCCTATGAAATTAGGTAAACAAGAAATGATAGAAAATAAGGAAGATGTAGAATTTGATTTTCATTTATTCAAAATAATTTCATTTGCCTTAGCAAGCCACCTTCCTAGCCTCTAGGGAAGGATTCCATATGTCCATTGAGTCTCTTAGTGAATAAAATCACGGGGCTGGGATTCTCCTCCCCTTACTGACAGGCTGTGATGAGAAATATGAGGCATTTATTAACACAGATATATTCAGAGTTATTGATGAAAAGGAAAACTCTATCATGTAATTCCCATGTGTCTGAAGGAGACTCTACTTTATTGATTCAATGGTTAATAGAATCAGTCATTTTTATGGCCTGTTCAAAATGGCTTCTATTTGAATGATGATTTTTATTTGGTCACTTTAAGCTTTTTGGAACAGTGGAGGAAAACATTCTACTACAATAAATATTTCACACATCATTTTTAAAAAACCTTGGAGTACAATTCACTTGGCATGGATGTGTGAGTAGAAATTAAAACTTAGTCACAGAAAAGGAAAAGGAAGGATTTACCAAGCAATCCTCCCTGCTCCAAAGACAGTTGGGAAACCAACCATGGTGCCTTTGCTTGGTTGCTCATTTTACTCAGTCAACAAAAAAATCTCAAGGGCATCGCCAGTCTCTCAAGTGTGATGTCACAATGCTGCCTTACACAATTATCTTACCTAGTAGTCTCACATCCTTGAAAAACAAGTGTTCCAGATAAATCCCTTATAATTGTCACATCTGTGAACACCTGAATTTGAACATGTGTGATTTGAAACAAGAAATGCTTGATAAAGAGTTCACCTGAACCTGTTCCTATCATTGAATGTGAAAGGGAGGTAAAATTTTCCCTAACATTTTTTTTTATAGAACATTTCTAAACATCTGAGCTCTTCAGTCTAAGCAGTTGTTTGAAAATGTCAAGCTGTATTGTGACAACTTAACCACTACTTTTCTAAACATCGTTTAGGAAAATATACCACCACTTTTTTTCTTAGAAATCATAATACATATCAAGTAATTATGCAATAGCTATAATCTTTGCAGGAAAGTATGAGAGAAAATGAAAACTTAGTCATGTCAGGAGATCTATAATAATTGAAATGCATATGCTTTTGTGGAAAGAGTTCACAAAATAAATGTGGTTTCTGACCAAGAGTTTTACACTTATCACTAAAATGTAAGTGGTTGTGGTAGAAATATATATATTTCTCCCTCTGCTGTGTTTCAATCCTGTAAATCCTGCATATCAACACTAATCAGAGAACACTATGATAACATTTAAATTCCAAAATGCTAAGTATTATTAGATTTTGTGGTCAAGTTGATAAAATGACAAATGCATGGTATATTGTTACATACTTTTCCCATAAAATCATATTTCAGGAGAAAATAATGTATTTCATATTTTGTAAAAAATCCTCAGAGAGTTTGGTTAATTAACCGCCCCCTCAATATCCTTTAATATTCCAAGGGCCACTGTGGGACCCTATGGAGGTGACTGCTTTGTGTGATCAGCTTTAAAATGTAGACCTAGAAGATCTAGCCAGGGGTGGCTGTCTAGATTTCCAGTACCAGGCATAATTTCCCTCCTGTTGAATGGGCCTTAAGTCTAAGTAGACATCAGTTGGCTACCACCAGACATAGGTGCCCCTATCACTTTTTTAGGGCTACATTGCCTTGCTGATAATTTGTATGGTTTATAGCCATCACAGCCAGGAAGGACTATTGCTTGATTTCCTCCCTTAGAATCTTATGTAGTACCTTCTGGTAATATAAAAGGTAGTTCTCAAGGAGGCAGTTTTTGAGTTAGAACCAGCTCGAATTCTTCAAGTCTTATGTCCAAAGTGCATGATGTTTCCAGCAATAGGGACCTACCTTCCACTTCTGGAGTAAAAAATGGACAACAGTAACTAGCCTACATTGCCCCCAGGAGTCTCTTGAGCTCCCGTGACCAACAACTCAAAGGGGTTTTTCATGCCTGATACTGGGATTTTTGTTAGAGAGTCTGTGGTTCCTAGGGAATGCATTACTATCTCAAGTGGCACAACTTCACTCAAGTGTACATTATATACAATTTTAAGTAAGTAGAAAGTAATATGATGACCTATGACTATTTCAAACATCCTTTACTGCACTAAGGAAGAGCCAGAATTTCTCCTCTCTGTGTGCATTTATTTGCTTATATTTATTTTTGACTTGGGTGATGGTTTGAATGAGAAATGACCCTCATGGGTGCATGTATTTGAACATTTGGTCCTCATTTGATGGCTTTGTTGGAAAGAGGTTACAGGACTTTCAGTAAATACTGTATTATCACTTCATTGGTGTCTATAAAAAGTGTCCATTTCTGTTTTAATTTCTTCCATTATCCATTGGTTATTTAGGGGCACGTTATTCAATTTCTATGTATTTCTGTGCCTCCATTCTCCATATTGCTTTACTCTATTGTGGTCCATGACAATACATAGTGCAATTTAAGCCTTTT
This sequence comes from Peromyscus aztecus, assembly GCA_902168405.1. Taxonomy (NCBI): domain Eukaryota; kingdom Metazoa; phylum Chordata; class Mammalia; order Rodentia; family Cricetidae; genus Peromyscus; species Peromyscus aztecus. Next base: position 14,133 of record CABHPQ010169254.1, read on the forward strand.
AAAGTGTATTGGGATTTGATATGTAACCTAACATATTCTCCATTCTGGGCAATGTTCCATGGGTGTTGAGAAGAATGTTGTTGCTGGGTGAAATGTTCTGTAATTGTCCATTAATCTATTTGCTCTATGGTATAGTTTAACACAGATGTTTCTTAATTGGATATCTGTCTCAAAGATCAATCCATACAGGTAAGTAGATGTTGAGGTGTCTCTTTTACTGTATGAAGAGACATTTCTCTCTTTACATGTAATAAAATTTGCTTTTTGCATTTTGATGGTCCCACATTGAATGCAAATGCTTATCATTTTCCTATCTTCTTAATGGCTGATTCTTTCATCAACATAAAATGACCTTGTCTCTTTTTATTTTCTTTTATTTAAAGTCTCCTTTACTTTTTGTGGTAGTTTGAAAGAAAATGGCCCCAAAGGGAGTGGCACTATTAGGTGTGGCTTTCTTGGAGTGGGTGTGGCCTTGTTTGAGGAAGTGTGTCACTGTGGAGATGGGCTTTGAGGTCTCATATATGCTCAAGCTACACCCAGTGTCTCAGACCACTTCCTGTTGCCTGCAAGTCAAGATGTAGGACACTTGGCTACTTCTCCAGCACCATGTCTGCCTGGATGCCAGCATGTTGCACCATGATGATGATGGACTAAACCTCTGAAAATGTAACCCACCTGAACTAAATGTTTTTCCTATCTAAGAGTTGACATGGCCATGGTGTCTCACCATAGCAATAGAAACCCTAACTAAGACACTCTTGCTTGTTTTAGGCTTCCATTTGCAAAATAGTCTTTTTCATCCCTTCTCTTTCAAAAGTTTCTTAGAGACAGTAGAGTTGAGTTTTATTGTTTTATCCACTCAACTGGTTGATTAATTTAATCCATTGACATGCAGAGTTATTATTCATAAGAACAAACTTCCTTCTTGCATTTTACTAATTCAATTCCACTTGCTTTGCATATTTTGGTTTTCTACTAATTTATTATTTATTTTTGTGACTCAGTTGTCTCTCATGCTGAGCTTTCATTTTCTTCATTTTACTTTCATCTATCTGCTCTTCAAGCAAATTTTATATATTCCTGTGACTTTATGATGATAGTTATCATCCTTTCATTTATATTGTAGGAAACTCAAAAGTGATCCTTGTAGGGCTTGACTAGTGGTGATAAATTCCCTTACTTTCTGATTACCAGAGAAATACTTTTCTTCCAGTTTTGAAGGAAAGGTTCATTGACTACAGTATTACTAGTTGGCAATATTTTTCTTTCAGCATTGAAAGAAATATATATAAAGAAATATATATGTTCATTCTCTTCTTGCCTGTAAGGTTTCTGCTTAGAAACCGATTGTGAGTCTGATGGACTTTTCCTAACATGTGAGTTGATACCCTTCTCTTGATACTTTCAAGTTTCTCTGTTGTCTATTTTAATATGTCTTGATCAAAGCCTAGTTTTGTTGGATTTAGTTAGGTTGCCTTGAACTTCTTGAATCTGGATGTCCATACATTTTTGTTCTTGAAGATTTAGTAAGTTTTACTACTTTATGAAATTCATTTCAATGTCTTTCCCCCTTTATTATATGGTAAAATCCTGTAATTTTAATATTGGTAACCAACCGTTGTCCTTAATTCTCATGGACTTTCTTCATCTAGCAATGTTGTGGTTTTCTGAGTTCCAATAATTGGAAAACATGCAAAGTCAGTTACTTCTTAGGAACAAATGAATCACTTTTTGATCAGTAAGATCTTGGGCTGGACTTTACATTCCAACATACAATGGATGGGTCCTACAGAGCTCAGAACACTAGTCTGCTGCTATGATGAGAGTTGCTGGAATTTTTGTCAGCTAGATTACTGCTCACAACTGAGAGGCCTGAGTTGAAGATGTCAGTTAAGTTTTCCTTATCCTTCATGTAGTCTATGCTTTCTAACACTTTCTGTCCTTCTTCTAAAGTTTTCTCCCTTCCTTCCTTCCTTCCTTCCTTCCTTCCTTCCTTCCTTTTTCTTTCTCTTTCTTTTTTATTCCCTTCTTTCTTTGGTTTGTCTATCATCAAAGCATATTTTCTCCTGTGCTTCCTTGGCTAGTTCTGCAGCCGACTCACCCACAGGACCTGCATTTAGCCATCTTGGTTCCCTCCTCACAATTTCACTTCTGATTAGCTTGCTTACATGGATATTCCACTGTTCAGAAGGAGGAAGAATCTTGACAAATGCATACATTTTTGCCTTGTATTGATTAATTGTCTACTTTTGATGAAGTTCTTTGAGGCTATAAAGTTTTGTCAAGCCAATAACTATCAAAAAGAATATCAGGGAAGTCTTTAAAAATATGGTATACACTCTTGTTATAGTAAAGCTTTCTTGCCACAAATTTCTGTGCTTCAAACATGAATAAACTTTCCCTTTTTGTTGACATTTGTTGATGCCTCATCTGATGAAACCTTCTGTACCTCTTAACTTTACTGAATGTAGTTGAAAAAGCTGGTTGTCCCTATAGAAGCCTCACACATTCTTCAGGAGATGAAAGACTAATACATGAATCATAGACAGCCTAGGGACCTAGGAAGGATATGTGACTAAGACATTTTCTCTGATTTATTCTTGACACTCATGTAAGGAGTCTGGAAAACTCGGAGCCTCTGAAGTGATAAAATCAATCAATTCCTTTCCGTTTCTGTGTTCAATTTTTCTCCTTCAAAATCCAGCCCCCACCACCATTCTCTGAAATACTCACCCTATGACAGTCATCTTTATAGCTCACCGAGTCATTTCATTCACCAAGAACTAAGAATTAGCATTTGTTTCCAAGGCAGTTGTGAATTTTCAAAGGCAACCTATCTACCTTGTTCTAGGAGAATGAATCTGAATACAATTTCTTAGATCTAGAATGTGATTAATTCCTATATTACAAAAACTAATGGTATGTGGCCCACAGATGGGCATCTCTACTGCCCCTTGTAACCATATGATCTTGGGTAAATTACAACTTCGGAGCATTTCAGTTCCATTGCTAAAATGGAGAATATAAGGTCCATTACCATTGATTCTCCAGCATCATTATATATTCCGTATTTCCTCCAAGATACGTGGCCATGCTGCTCACTACTCCGTGAGATCCACAAGACACAAAAGAGAGTCAGAATACAGGCCAGGAATTATGAAGCCCAATGGCTGGTAACAGGTAGATCTTGCCCATTGAGTGTATTGAGTCTTGGTATGAAGCCAATGCTATAAAAGAGGATGGAGCACCTGAAAGGGTCCTCGATCAAGCTGGGGAGTTGATAAACTTGACTCTGTTCTGCTTTAACACTTCTGGTTATTATGTAGTCAGATCAAGTTGCACAGCATTTAGAAGTTCCACACTGAAGGGAAAAAATAGAGAGAGAGACCTTGAATGAGATGTCCGCCATAGTCATTGGATTTGAGCACTTGGTCTCAGATTGATGGCCCAGTTTGAGATGTTTAGGAGGTATGGCCTTGATGGAGGAAGTGTGTCATTGGATCCAGGGTGTGTTGTTGTTGTTGTTGTTGTTTGAGACAGGGTTTCTCTGTGTAGTTTTGGTGCCTGTCCTGGATCTCGCTCTGTAGACTAGGCTGGCCTCAACCTCACAGAGATCTGCCTGACTCTGCCTCCCCAGTGCTGGGATTAAAGGCATGTGCCACCGCCACCAGGCTGGATGCTGGTTTTAAGAGAAAAACGACTCTTGACATTTTGACTTTGATCTGTCTAGCTGTGTGCCTGTGGTCCACAATGTTAGCCCTTGATTTCCAGTTCCTGTCACCATGTCTCCTCTCATGGAATTCCATGTCTTCCAACATTATGGACTTTAACTCTCTGGAACCATAAGCCAAATAATATCTTCCTTTATAAGTTGCCTTGATCATGGTGTTTTATTACAACAATAGAAAATTAGCCAACACAGACACACCTTTGATTTATAGTGAATAATGGAAATAACATATGTAAAATACTTCCTTACCCTTTAAGATGCCTAGACTTATTACTCAATTAAATAGAGCTCTCATTGTTACTGTTGTCATCCTTAAGGAATCTGAGAAAATACTACTTTGTTTGGGGGAGAGGACCTAAGGAGAGAGGTGATTGAGTCAGCTCTGGTCTCAGCATCTCTCTTCCTAGCCATAGTATAATTCTGATGAATACTTTAGCCTCCCATTAACATTAAGCCCACCCCCCCTTTTTTTTAAATCTATTTAGGAATCTCTTGATTCATACTGTGATTCCTACTTTGATTCCTACTCTAGTGGGAGTTTTATTCTTCCGGTTAATGAGTAAATGATCAAAAATTAGCCAGTGCTTTTGTGTATCTCTGTGTCTCTGTGTGTGCCTATGTACATAAGCTTTTTGTTTTCAAAGAATTATAAGGTTATTTTACCAAAACATACATAGTTGTGGCATATATATTCTTGGCTCCCTATTCACAGAAGGAATGTCAGCCTTTGTGTTTTAAGCCCCAACAAGTAACTTTGTTAGGTACCTGCAGAATAATTACAGTGAGGCTTTGTTTCCAAAGTTCTTGTGCAAACTGAAAAAAAAACCAACATTGGCTTTTCTTAAAATAAATATGGTGAATGTTGGGGTGATCAAAAGAGAGTAATTCTGGCTACAGAGGAAAAAGGAGTTGCACCCCATGGCTGAATGTCAGAGACAAATAATGAATCCAGGAGTTGCATGGATTGATTACATTGTGACTGGTAGAGAACAGTCCACAGCACCCAGACATAGGGCAAGAATTTCCACCCAAAAGGTGAGAAAGCTTTAAAATGAAAGGTTCTAAAATGGAGCTAAGAGCAGCTTCCTAGTTGTGTCTCTCGGGATAGCTATGATACAGAGGCACCGAGGCCTGCCGGCTTGAGCTGCAGTATGGCGGGTTCATGGTGTATGGGTGTGAGTGCAGCATGGTGGATTCCTGCCACTGTACACAGTGGCGCCTACAAGCAGCACTAGTGCACTACATGGTGGATTTAGCTTTTCCTAGTATTTAAAAAAAAAAAAAAGGTTTTTGGGCTACACGCTACTAGATGGAGTCATAGACCCACTGCCTCCCAGTGTCTGGCAGTGAGCATGGTTCCCCCAAAGCTGGCGGTAAATGTAATTCCGCCATGCTGGAAAGCTGAGCCAGCAGCCAAAGTTGCTATTTTAGTCCTAGTAATGCTGCAGTTTAAAGCAATAGATTCACAATAAAGCAGATTCAGATGAAATAAACCTCAAACAGTTTACAATGTGTATAAAAATATGTGTAGGCTTGGAAGACAGAGGAAAATGAATATAGACAGTTATATAAAGAAATAGTTTTAAAAAATAAAGTCTTTTAAAGAGACAGTAAAAGTAATATAAAAAATAAGCCACATAGAGATGGAAACCACACAGAGAGTCTGGATTATATTTAGGATTTTTTAACTGTAGAGAGACATTTGATTGTAAACACTGCCGAGTTACATCAATATGTATATTTTAAAGGTATCTCAATTTCAAAATTTATGTCTAAGGATACGCTGCTTTGGAAAAGAAGTTCTGCTTTTGTTTCCACAGAAGATGAGAACCTGTGGATTGCTTCCAGGCTAATATTATTTGACCACCAAAGACTCCCTGAAAGGTTTCTGATGACACCATGGCCCAGATGATCCAACATCCCAAACAATTTCAAGGCAACTGGCTCAGACAATGCAGCCTCACAGACGATTCCAGTCAGGACTTGACCATAATTCTTAATTTTCTCAGGATCCCCATAAGAATACAGTGCCCTTTATCAGCAGGAAGTAGCATAGAAAACTACACCCACATTCCCAAATTGGATTATGGATGTTTGTCTTTGTTTAGGTTGCTGGTTACAAATTGTTATTGGTCATAGTCAATATCTTTCTAAAAGAAGAAAGGGGGATATGATATGGAAATATAGGCCAGAGACATGATATAGATAAAAAGGGTAGATTATTAAATCTACTCTGAAAGGAAAAATGGAGAGGAGAGATGCTGCTAGCCCCCACCAGGAGAAGCAAGATGTAAAGATACTGGTAAGCCACAGGCCATGTAGCAAAGTATAGATTTATAGAAATGAGTTAAGATATAGGAGCTAGCTAGCAAGAAGCCTGCCATGACCATAGTTTATAAATAATATAAGCCTGTGTGTTTATTTGGGTCTGAGCAGCTGTGGACTGGGCAGGACACAGGAAAACTTTCAGCTACAGTTCACCATTCAGAAATCTCTCCCTATTCCTCTACACCCCATTCAGAAATCTCTCTGACACACAAATTTTGCAAAGAGCTGGGGCTGGGGCATGTGAATGATCTGGCCATGTCAGCTGTGGACTCACTTAATTACCTTTACAACAATCTCTTCAGCTTACACAATGATCAGCTTAGCAGTAGTCAGTAAGAACCTCCATCATGGATTTCTCCACATGCTGAGTTATACAAGCCTTGAAGTGTTAGGCCAAAGGAACCATAAATACCAACCCTTTGTTCAACCTTAGAAAGTGCACCTTGGAGCTTGCTATGACTTCTCTTACAAATATGAAAACATCATGTCTGTCATACACCTTAAATGGCCAAGGAAATTTCCCATTGCTTCAAACATTTTCAAGAGATACCTTGCTTGAGCATCTAAAACCATCTTCTGTTTTGTCCTCTGGTGTCTCCTAGGCAACACTTACACCTAGGCAACTCTGAATATGTGTCATTGATGTCTTGGTTTCCCATCCGCTATGTAACCTTTCCCAAAGTGGCTAACCTTGAATAGCAACATTATCAATAGGAAAATCTTGATTTTTCTTCATTCTTCTCATTTTTATTTGCCTTTCAATTCATGGACTAGAGTTTAGGGTCAGACATTAGGAAGCCAGTCAGCTGTAAGTGTGTTAGGTAGTAAAACAGTCATTACAGCATTGGTAATCTCTCTCTTTCCCAGAACTCACTCCCTGGTAAAAAGTGTTTAAAGAGAAAACACTTAGTGAAAACTTGGAGAACAAAACACATTTCAACTAAGGTAACATGGTGTGCTGAGCATCAAGATATAGAGATTAAAGCTCATGTTGACTTTCTCTTTCACAAAGCTGTCCTGCTTGTCATTTTAGGAAACTGGCCTAGGAAGTGTGTGCTTTGATCATTTGTAATAGATTCTTTTTGATTGGCTGTCAATGTGAAAATTAAAACACTTCGTTGAGAAAGTACAACAGCAACTTTGGAAAATGAAAATTAACCATTTGTTCCAAAACTAAAGATAGCACAGTCTAAAATGTCAACTGACTAGCCTGTCTGTCTGTTTGCTTGTTTTTTTTAATCAGAAATTATGTTTTATTTATCATTTAAATTATAGTAAACTGTCTTTAATAACATGATGTTCCTTTATCTATAGATCAAGAGTTAGCTACAACATACCAGTGTAGTGCATCTGGTTGGTATATTAAATAACTAAGAAACATTCCATTCCTAAAGAGTTGCTGCGCACATATTTAAATTAACAACATTATCAGACATTATTATATTCTTAATTTCTTAATAAGCTAGAAAAATAAAGAAAATGGGATCAACAAGCACAGCAGGGTATTTCACTGATAATAAATATTAAGTAACTTCAAAAATGAATCAGTTTTGTCCTATTTAGTTAAAGGATACAGTTTTAAATATAAAGAAATGGCCCTAAAACAATAGCGTAATTTTTAAGTGTTTATTTGTAATAATTAAAAGGTGGGATAAATAAGAACCAGTTAATATAATCATCTATGTCAGGTGTCTATTTTTTATTTCTGTTATATAAGAAAGAATATAGGCATGTGGTGTGTGATTTTTTATCACAAACCAGAAATGGCTATATATGTCAGCCATCTTAATTTTTAATCACAATTTTAGTCCAGCACAAATGATAGCTATTATAGTCCTAACCTAGTACATGAGTTATAAGATAGTCTGGCCTTCCTAATACAGGAATCTGAACATAAAATGTGGAAGTGATCATTACAGAGAATTGAGTAGCTACCTGTTCACACAAGAACAAAAAAGAGATAATACCAAAACATTGTGAAAAATAACTGTATCTATCCTTTCTCTTGCCTTAAATTATGGAAAGCATCTTATGTTCTTATGCTTATATTTCTAACACATCCTGTGCTGTATGTCCTGTCAGTCATCAAAAGGATCCTTCTTTGCATTAATTCACATTGGATATCAAACCAAATGCAGCCAATATAGTACCCAATGAATACCTTCCCGAGAAGAGGAAGTTAGAGGTTTTTCTATGTAGAGTACCATTTTCCAAACCATGTTGCCCCAAACCCTAATTTTCAAGATAATAAAATGGTGTATGTTTAAAATAGTGCTTCTTTTTTTTTTTTAACCTGACCTCAAACTATACTTGAGAGCCACAGTGACAAAGACAGTATGATACTGGCACAAAAACAGAAATACAAGTAGGGGAACAAATATAGGACTCAGAAATAAACCCACACATTTATGGATGCCTAATTTTCACAAGGGTATCGAAAACATACACGGGAAAAGGGCAGCTTGCTCATTTAATGGTGCCAGTAAAACTGGAAATTCACATGCAGAATCATTAAACTTGATCCATAGCTCTTACTGTTGGTAAAAGTCAGTTAGCAGTGCATCAAAGACCTTAATTTAAAGCCTGAATGTTCCAAGTGGTAGGGGGAAAAACACTTCAGCACATAGATTCAGGCAAGAACTTTCAGGATAGTATCCTACAAGCACAAGAAACAGCCCCAAGAATTAAAAAAAATGGGATTTCATAAAATAAAAAACTCCAAAATGTATAAAAAAAAAAAAAAAAAAAAAAAAAAAAAAAAAAAAAAAAAACCTCTCAACAGAGTGAAAAGACAAGCTGCAGAGTGGGGAAAGTCTTTGGCAGGTGAACTTCAGACAAAGAAACACTATCTATAATGTAGAGAAAACCAAAGGCATTCAACATTAAAAACCCCATGCGACCATCAGTAAATGGTCCGATGAGCTAAAGAGAGAACTCTCAAAGGAAGGCATGCAAATGGCTTGTGAATACTCAGAAAAGCGCTCAACGTCTTTACTCACTAGGAAAATGAAATAAACTAAGATTCTAGGTTGGTCCAGTCGGGATGGTTACCACCCAGAAAACAAATGCTAACAAATGCTGGCAAGACTGTGGAGAAACAGGAAGGAATCTTCAGCATTTACTGGTCAGTATAAACTGCTATAGCTACTATGGATTAGTGTGAAAGTTTATTTTTTAAAAAACTAACATCTATCTATCTATCTATCTATCTATCATCTGTCTATCTATTTGTATCTATAAATTTATCTACATACATGCATACTATACCATATGATCTAGCAATACCATCCCTGGGTATATACACAAAGGACTTTATAGTCCGCCAGTGAGCTATGTGAACATTCAAGTTTATTTCTACTCTATTCATGACATCAAGGAAATGGAATCAGCCTCATTTTCCATCAACAGATGAATGGATGATAAAAAACATATTACACATACAGAGTAAAATTTTATTGTGGTAAAGAAAAAACGAAATTGTGAAAACCACCAGAGAACGGGTGTAACTGGGAAACATTGCATTATGAGCTAAACAAGTACTGCAGGTTGTGTCTCGTACGCACATCTAACTTCCTAATTTTTATATACGTGTATTCACGTGGGAGTGAGTGTGGGCAAAGGTCAGGACACTAAAAACGGCCCAGGAAAGGGGGCAAGACAAGGGTTTGAGAAGGTTTTTTAGAATACATGTAATTTGAAAGGTAGAAATGAGACACAGTACAAGTGGTTAGGAAATGCAGAGAGAGGGGGAGAGGAGCCAGGGACTGGGAAAGAACAAAATTAAATATGTACGAAAATGTCACAAGGAAACCTGTCACTTTGTATGGTGATTAAAAATAAAAATCATATAAATGAGTGCTATTGCTAAATTAGCTGAGAAACACTGGCAACTGTGTCCAATCCCATAGAAATAAATCCATGTTTTATAAAAGACTCAAATAGGGATTTAAAATTTTACTAAAGTGAAAAATATCCAGGGAGGAATTCACAACTAGTTAGACATTGTAGAAGACAAGAATGGTGAATTTAAAATCAAATAATACCTATTCAAAATAAACAGAGGTGAAAAAAGCAAAAGACTATAGAGAAATGAACATAGCCTCGGGATATATCACACAATAGCAATAAGCTGATGGGTGTGTAAATATAGCCCTGGGAAGGGGCGACATGAAAATATTTAAATGTGTAATGATCCGGATCTGCTGTAAACTACAAACTTACGGATCTGAAAGATCAGTTAGCACTGAGAAAAAAATGAAATCTAAAGAAAACCCTGTGAAGTCTCGTGAACATCTAATTGCTTCCAATCAGCCCAGCCCTGGAAACCCTCTGAGTAGCTGGAGACAAAAAGAACTCCAAAGAAAGCAAGCAAGAATGAGGGCCGATCTCTCTTCTTTGAAACTATACAAGTCAAATGAAAGTAAGACACCATTTTCTGCTTTTATGAGGAGAGAAGAAAAAAAAAAAGATTAAATTTACCCTATCACTTTACGCAATAAAAACAAAACAAAACTAATGTACAGAATGCAGGTACACCGGAACAGTGCTTCAGCTGCTGCTAGAAGGAATTTTCAAGATGGGCAGGGGTCACGGAGCAAATTCCAGTGGGTAAAGTGCTTACTGTGTGAGCTCGAGGACCCGAGTTCAAATCCTCATAATGTACATAAAGTCAGACCCAGTGACAGGCCTGAGAGCCCAGTGCTCCCAGATTGAAAGGGAGGCTGGAACAAGAGAATCCCCCAAAGTTCACAGGCCAGCCACCCTGATATATGCAGCAGTGAATAAGATCCTGCCCCAGGCAAGGTGGGTGAGGACCCAAGGTTGGTCTCGGTTCACATGTGTGCCATGGCATATGCTTGTTGCACACACACACACACACACACACACACACACACACACACGATTAAAACGCGACGACAAAGTAGCCAACTGTATTTTAACACTCTTCTGGGATGTCGTCTAACCAAAGCAGAGCGGTTTATTGAGTGTGACTCTTTGCTTTAAACCCCAAGGCAATCTTCTTCCTGTTATTTCACTGTATCAAAAAGCGCATCAACATTTTTCCAGTCTTCAATACTTTTTTTGCTTCACATTTCCTTGACCTTGTTGGTACTTTTCTTGCCGTTTTTTTATGTCCGAACACTCTCTTTACTGTTCTATGTCTACTTGTATTTGCTTTCCGACTTTAGCAAGGCAACTGTCCATTTGCTACAGTGTTACAGTGTTCTAATTAAAGCCTTGGTTTTTATTGTGCCTGGTCATTGGGTGCTTGAGACAGCTGTCTGATGTTTGTTTGTTTTAGTTTTTACTTTCCCACAAATGTGTCCTTTGATTGAATCTCACCTTTTTTTATTTTTTTATTGTAAACAATTATTAAATTGTTTAATTTATTGCCTAGGGCAGGACATTTCTGAACGTGCAAGTGGATGGCATTAGTAATTACTCTCAGATGACAGGTAACTGGTTAGATTTCCAAGTTAGGGGGTTGGGAAAAAAATAATGGAGTTTTCTAATTAAATAAAAGTTCTCACATCTTAATATATGTAGATAGTTAATCTTGAAAAATATTTCTATTCCTGAATATTAAATATGATTTCAGATCTGGTTAAGAATTCCTGTGCATTTATAGAAAGTGTTGTATCATCTGGAGCCTCAACATTTGTCCACATGGTTTTTACTGCTTAGCGAGGTCAAGATTTGTTCTTTCTTACATTTTATGTTTAATGGTAAGAAAACCCACAGTTGATAATATGATGTTGACAAAAAATTAAGCTCTGGGAATGTTAGCAATAAGTATACAACATTGGCTATATTAACAGATACATCCAAGAAATTTTATTCTATCCACCCAGGTGTCTTCTCCTGGGAGTACAAGAGAAGGTGACGTCATGCCCGACAATTCAACCTGAGTCTTTTTATCCACGCACGGTCCCAGGACAGGATAATTCCTACGCATTGTCACACACACAAACACACACAAGTCTGAGATCTATTGAGAGACTCAAGAAATTTTAGAGAGTTGAGGAGAAGCAACTATTTCTAGAACAGTTTTCTCCTCTGTGGAGGATGATGTAAAAAAATGATCTCAAAATTGTCTTCTATGCTTAATCTTTCCAAATTGGTACTGTATATATTAGCATATGAAAACATACAATTAGAATCGAGTATTATTTTCTAGCCTGTATTTCTTTAGATCAGAAATTGGTAGTCTGTTTCTATTTTCTGCCCCAGAAATGCACAGCAAATCCAGTGTCAGCATGCACATAAGCCTAGTGACTAGAGCTGTAATTATTTATGTTTTTTTATTCATTAAATCCTCAATCTTTTATTTTAATCATTGGTGCAGAAAAGATGTGGGAGAAGCTCCAATGCTGAGAGTTTGGATGGAAAGGACGTCGCGGGCAGACGGTGTGCGCATGCGCGGCTGACTTGCCTCCAGCAGCCAGCTGAGGATCTCTTTCCTGGAGGAGTTTCATTTTCTTGGCTTATTCAGGAGTCAGTCCCAGCTTATATGGATTCCTTGCTAAGGTGGAGCCATATCCCTGGGGGTTTAGTTTGTGCAAGTTACTGTATTTCAGGCTTTTGGTCTTTGCTGCCAACCCGGTTGCCGGGACAATCTCTAAGGACTTAGGAGTCCTGAATGGATTTGATAAGGGTTTCAACCTAAACTCAGATGTTAACACACGAATCAGAGGGCTTTGGTTCTGTGATGAATGTGCGGATGGTACTTTACAGGAAGGCTATTGTATGTATAAACCATGAAAACGACTGCGGGGTCCTAAGTCTACAGACACATGACAATTAGAGCAGGCTGCATAACAGCCACCAGCATTTTCTAAGTCTCAATTACACACATCCCTTGCCTGAAGTCACCCTGAACTACGAATAGCTTGGAATGCAACCTCTCCGTGATAACTCAGGCATGGAACAGTGATCTAACCCCAAGGAGACAAATCATATACTTAAAAAAAAAAAATTCCTCAATTCCCACCACTTTACATCCTCTCATATCAGGAAGCAAGAATGTCAAGGTCATCTAAGGAACTGGGCAACTCAAACCTTCTTTCACGTGGAAGTGATGGAGTCTAGAAACCACTCATGGTCTCAAACAGTGGTTGGTTCTCAACCTTCCTAACACCGAGACCCTTTAATAAAGTTCCTCATGTTGTGGTGACCCCCCCAACCATAAATTTTCTTTGCTACTTCATAACTGTAATTTTGTTACTGTTATGAGTCATAATGCAAATATATATAATATGTAACACCCCCCCCAAGAGTCGAGACACACAGGTTGAGAACCACTGCTCTCAAAGAACAACACTCAGAAACGTTCAGCCTCTTTACTAGCCTAATATCTAGTGTGAGTTGAGATTAAAGTTTTAAAATGGAATCTTTCTTGCACAATAATTACTTTCTAAGCTGCTGTATCCTCCACATTGGCCTGAACCCCCAGCAATTCTATTCCAAGATTAATAGGAAATACAACAAAATGCAATTAAAGTCATCAGTGCTCTCTGTGTGCGCTAGTTAAAATCTGCCCCAGGTTAGGCATGTTCCGTTGGCGATTTCATCCTTGGGATAAATATGGAAAGCGTTTTGTTTGCAGGGTGTTGGGCCTAGAAAGAGTCTTAGATTAGCCTGGTGCAAATGCCTGCTGCTGTAGGTGAGGAATGAGGATCCTGGCAAAACAATCCCAGAGCCGGGTGAATTAGTATTTCCTTTGCGCCTTGCTCTTTGGGAGCACCCTGCCGCACTTTCCACCACTTTGCCTTCCTCTCCTTTATCTAACTTGCTTGT
>CABHPQ010169255.1:0-54469 GCA_902168405.1 Peromyscus aztecus
CCATTGTGGTCTTGAACTCACAAAGATCTGGATGGATCTCTGCCTCCTGAATGCTAGGATTAAAGGTGTGTGCTACCACTGTCTAATCTCTATGCTTAATATAGTGGCTGTTCTGTTATCTGACTTCCAGATAAGATTATTGGGGTACACAGTATATCAACCACAGGCTAGTACCTTTTTCTTTTTTGGATGGTACTTTGGGGAAAGCCTGCTCTTTAAGGGGATCCTATTTCATCTCCAAGACTAAGAAACTTGATTGGGTTGTCTTCCTTGGGTCTCTTAGTAACTTCTCAATAAAAATCAATTATTATTTTTATTTGTCTTAAGATTTTATTAGTTCTTTGATAATTTCTTTTATTGAAAATAAGTTTTTTTCTCACATGATTTATTCTGATTATGGTTCCCCTCCCAGTCTCCCCACCCCATCCCCTATATCCAGATCCATTCCCTTTCTGTCTCAGTAGAAAACAAACAGGTTTCTCTGGGATAATAATAAGGTATTACAAGCAAAACAAAATATTGGAGGTTAGAGGACATAGGTAAGACAACGGAGAACAAAATTTTAAAAGATAAACACACAACTTGGAACGATCAGTTTAGGTTGGTAAGAAAGTATATTAGGGTAATGTGGTAGAGAGAGGGAAAGGAGTCATTAGCTTAATTAATTAGAAAATGCTATACAAGGCCAATAAGTTTATATGTTAAATAGAGAGTAGCACTATACATAAAAATACCTTCTTTGTTTCAAGAAAATCACTATCTGAGGAAATATATATGAAAATAAAATGATATAATTTGGCAAGTGGTGTGAGTGAAATGAGTTGCATTAAAAAAGATGAGGGAATAATAAATTCCCCAAGCATAAGAATGTTTTATGTTTGTTCATCTGCATATACTAATTTCTTGAAAAGAGTTTTCAGCATAAAATAAATATGAAATACATAAAATAATCTTTTTATAAAACTGTTGGCATAAAATTAGACATCTTGCTATCATTTCAACTTGTTTAAATGTTCATATTACTGATAACCCTTTTGGAATGTTCTTATCTAAATTTAGTTGCAGATAAAAGGGTTATGCATTTCAGAAATATTACAGTTATGAAGAAAAGGATAATTGTTTAGAGAAAAAACCCAAGATCAGCATAATGGCTTTATATAATTAGGTGTATTTTGTGTTTGAAGAACACAAAAAAGTTGGAAAAGTCAAAAGATAAACATTGGACCAGCAACTTGAAGCACACAGGTCTATTCAAATTGCTCACAAGGTTCAACTCTATTTATAACACTCATTGAGTATATATAAATATATATGACACATAAAATTATTTAATTCATACAGAGAATCATGACATTGTGTCTACACATGCAGTATAGTGATATTAGTGTATGGTCTTGGATTAAGAAACTTGGCTTGCAATCTAATTGATATCTTTTTACAAATTATCTTGACTTCAGTCTCTTTGGTTTCAAAATAATGTTTAAAGGTTATAGGAAATAAAAAAATGGACAAAAATCCACAAATGGGAACTAATAAGTACTCAGTGGTTGTTTCATAAATTCACTACAGTTTATACCATCTTCTGTGGGAGAAGCAGAGTCACATGGATTATTTTGCATCAGGCAGAACTTTGTGGTCTGTGGCATTTGAGCTTTGCCTGGAAGATAACTGTATTCTTGTGGAGGTGGATTGAAAGCCAAGCCTTTTCAGGATCAGGTAGGAGAACTTGTTTTTTTGTGGTGGTAACAGCTGACTTGATGAAATATGAGCTTTATGTATTCACTCATGAATCGATTCCTTCATTTATCTATTAAGCCATTTTTTTTGCCAACTCTGTGCAAGGTATGATTTAATATAGTAAGAGAAACTGAAAACTAAATCAAGATGAAAGGATGTAGTATGGCTATAGATTGCATGTTCCCAGTGGCTGAGAGTCTAATATTATTTATATTCTAGTTGATGGGAAACTCTAATTCACATGATACTAAGGAGGAGAATTTTAATCAGTAGAATAATGAGAGCGAATTTTCTAAAAGATACTTAATTATGCAGAAAGTAGCATCCCATGAGGACATGAGCCTAAATTTTTCTGGTCAAAGAGAATCAAACACACCTGCACACACACCCCCATGTTTATAAAATATAACAGTGGCTACTTTAAAGAAAAAAAGATTAAATAAATACTTAACAGAATTTAGTATAAAAGTATTCATCACAAACCAAAAATCAGTGTTTATTATATATTCTTTTTAGGAAGTACTTATAGGACATGAAACATTTCCTGACAGGAATAAATACTAAACTTCCACTCACACTTACAGCTATTTCATAAAAGCTTGTTTGAAAATGGTTTTAAGCAAGGCAGGTTAATAAAATTTTGAAGTCCTAAGAAGATTAATTATAATAAATATTAAGTATACCTACCTATATAATGTTATCAGGCATTATAATGTGAGTTTTGTGTATTCATAAAGAAAACCTTACAAAGTAGGACATTAACACTTTTTTCAGAAAAAGCCATTAGTAATGTACTTCCGCATAAATCCAGGCCATGCTTATCCCAGAAGAAACTGAATTTTTTATCAAATTATAAATGGAGTAGAATCACAGTTAAATACAAGAGTTCCTAAGGGTCTATTCTAGAATATTCTGAAAGATCGGATTAATGCCAGATGTACAATATCCAGTTTTTTAGTAATTTTGAATATTTTAATTAAAATATATCATTTCCTTTTTCCCTTTCCTCCCTCCAAATGACCCCATTTCCCCCTACTCCTTCTCAAATTGATGGCCTCTTTTTCCTTGATTATTACTGTTATATAGATATATGTATGTATATAAATACCTATACATGTGTGAGTAAGCAAAGATCTATGGGTAGCTAATAACTGCTGAGAGAAAAAGAGTTAGTCTTTCACAAGGATGAACCCCTTAATTGTTTATCCAGCACCAAGTGGTCAGCCCTGAATCCATATATACACAAGCAACACTAAACAGATCCAGCAGTCTATATTTATCTATCTATGACTACATATGAAAAAAAGGTTTTTATTTGAAATAATAAAATATCATTGGAAAGGTTAAAGAGAAGACGACAAAGCATGATTGCCTCCAAGTAAAGCAATTTCTAGAGATTTCTGTGGAGCATTGCATTCATGTTATAAAACATTTCTAAGGCTCCGATTTATCCCCTAAAATTTGATGTGCTAAGAGGACAACTGAGGCCAATTCAGTTCCAAGGAGATGCGAAACGGGACCTTCTGAGAAGATGGAGAATGACTAATAAAATATAAAGGTTCTGCTAAAAGGAAAGATTAGTGAGATGATACAAATACAAGGTGATGAGTTATAAATCAAAATAGCAAAAAAGAAGAAATAAATGTCAACACATAAAGGACTATTTCCCTCAAGTGGCAATGTATTTTCGAATGTATTCAAGGAAACAGCACAGACCAGCTTTTCCCTTTAGGAATGAGAGTGGAGCAGGGGGCTGCTTTAGGAACTGGTACATGCGACAAGCACTTGGCATCCAGGTATAAAGCACACTTGTGTCTGATGGGGAGCTGGTTTTAACTCAGCTTATGGGAACAGGAAAAATTCTAGCTTGGTTAATATCAAAGGAGGAAATGACACAGTCTTATTTTTGGTCTTCATTAGTTCTTGTGAGGATTTGGTTATTATCAGGGAAACAAAAATAAATAAATACTTATATAAATGTGGAGCAAAATTCCCCAAAAGTTTTACTATCCACTAGGACTGCTTGTATTTTTTGTGTCCTTTTCACATTGTGTTTCAAAATTTACCTTAAAATTGACATGTTTTAGGTATAAACTTAAAATATTACAATTTCTAGAGACAATTTTGTAAAAGGAGAAAAATAGATTCTAACTTTGCAGTTATGATACTATATAGAAAGTCACTGGGAGAACCGGGCTTTCTTTTCTTAGACCACTGTGATACTAGTTGGGCATTGATATACACATGGTAGAAACGTTTGTGCATTGTTCCCATGCAGGGTGCTTAGGTGATGTTAATGAAGTGCCCTCATGGGCTGACTTACAGAGGATCAATATACAAACAGGAACATTTCATAGTAACCACTGCTAAATGCAAATGACATTCTGTGCAACTTTGGTTGACATTCATCAAATCAGAGAAAGATAATACCCTTGTTTGCTTTGAGGAAAGGCCATTTGATTACTGTCACATGTGAGAGGGACTCACTTGCCTTTGTTTTTCCTCTTTGACTCATGGTCACATTCTTTTTTCTCCTCTTTACCTTATTATCTACTGTAATGAATCTTGTGCTAGGACACAAGATAATGTAGGAAGAAATTGTTTATAATTTAATGGTTTAGAATATGTTTTTAAAGTGTTTTATTCTTACTTTTTTGTTGTAATTCACCACTTAGTCTTACTAGTTGTAGACATACAATATAGATATTGATCCCAGCATCGCTTAGAATTTGTACCTGTCAATTAACATCCACATCTTCCTCCAAGTTAAAATCATTTTCTACTCCCCATTTCTCTGAACCTCCCTCCTTCCCTCCCTCCCTCTTCCTGCCTTCCTTTTTTCCTTCCTTTCCTCCCTTCCTCCTTCTCTTCCTCCTCCCTCCCTCTCTCCTTCCCTCCTTCCCTCCCTCCTTTCCCCTCCCACTTCCTTTCTTTTACTTTTTTTCAGTGTTCAGCATTGAACACAGGGCCTCGTATACACTTGGCAAATATTCATCTTCTGAACCATATCCTCATCCCTAAAATCTATTTTTTAAATCTACTATTGTAAAAACATATAAATAATCTTTCATATTCATTCTTGGTCCTCTCAGTAAGTTGTATTTTTTCCTTGATTAACTTTTCATTCATTAGTTGAGAGTTTCACACGTGTATTGTTGTCACTAAGCTCCACTACTTTAAGCCCTCCTTGTTCCATTCATCTTTCCCTACCCACCCAACTTTGTGACCTTTCTTCCTTATATTGTTTTATCCCTTTGAGTCAAAATTATGCTGCCCAACACTCTCTTTTTTTTTTAAAGATTTATTTATTTATTATATATACAGCATGTATGACAGCAGTCCAGAAGAGGGCACCAGATCTCATTACAGATGGTTGTGAGCTACCATGTGGTTACTGGGAATTGAACTCAGGACCTCTGGAAGAGCAGTCAGTGCTTTTAACCTCTGAGCCATCTCTCCAGCCCATGTAAGACTTCCTTCAGAATGTGGTCAACCTACAAGTCACACCCTTAATGAAAACTGATTTTGCTTCTTCCAGAAGCTTTCATCACAGGCTGGCTAGGTCACTCCCACCAGCTTTGTTCATTCAAAATGGCCCACGTTCTGACAATAGAAATCTAACATGGGGTTAACATTAGCACTAATGGTTAACATACACTGATAGTCACATGGCCTTAGTGAGTGAGGAAACTTTTCATCTAACTCTGTGAGGAACTGAGGTCTGCTGTCATTAGTATGTATGACTTCAGGAGCACGTTATTCAGCTACAGCTCATCTACAGACTGTCCCTGAGATATCTGCAGTCCTGTGCAATAGTTTGCCTGAAACTTCATCACAAACTCACAGCCACTTAATTTGTGCTGAGATAATTGATAACTAATGAACACAAGTCGTGGAGTAATAGTTCATTCTTATAAATCTCTAAATTCAGAGAGTACAGAGCACACTTAATTATGGCACAGAGCTGAGTAGAAATCAAGTGAAGACTGAAACTCAAGTGTATCATCATTTTTTTATTTTCAAGTTGTGCATTTGAGCAATATGATTTAGCTGAAGGTCAAAGCAAACCTTGGTATTCTTTTAAATACCACTCCTCTGGTTTACTTTAAATATTCCTTTAAATTAGTTTTTGTAGACGAATTTCTAAATAGTCTTATTAAATAAGAAACACAGAGCCAAATACGAAGGTGCAAGCCATAGAGATCAGATCAACAGCCACCAACTAACCTTAGCTCACCACATCGCCATTGCTTCCCAAGAGAGCCTCTTCCTGTCTAATCTACACCTTTATTGCCTTGCTGTTCTGCCTTCTCATTGGCTCTAAGCCCAGCCACATAACTTCCTCGTCACTGCCTGTCTATACAGACCTCCAGGTCTCTATGGTTGGTACTGGGATTAAAGTCATGTGTCACTACGCTTGACTGTGTCCTTGAACACACAGAGACTCTGCCTGCCATGTGATCAGATTAAGGGCGTGTGCTACCACCGCCCAATTTCTATTTATGGCTATGACCTCTGATCTCCAGGCAAACTTTATTTATCAACACACAAATAAAATATCACATTGCAGCACAAATTATTACCACAAATTTTTCTTCTGGTTTTCATGAAAAAGGATCTTTAAATATTTCCATAGCACTTAAGGCCGTAAGTTTCATGTATATTTTAAATAACAAAATCACTCTGAAAATTACATTGCTGTTCATTTTTAATCACTTGAGAAAATGGAAGGGAAACTGTTTGCCAGTTGAGTTCCTGTGTATTACCACATCATGGCTAATCAGTGGCCTCAGTCTGGTTACAGGGAGACTATGAACAAGAGGTTCTGCTTTATGATACTGCAGGGCAGGCATTATTCACTCCTGGTTTAACACTATGTATAGGTGGCAATAAGAATTTAATGAAGGAAGCATCAAGCCTGGAGTAGTAATTTCAGGAGAAATCATGCATGGTCGTTTGAATAAGGGTGAGTAAGAACTGACATTTTATGTTATTGACTGTGAGATGGGTACTTTGTGCTCTGTCTCTTACACTTCTATGCCACTGTGATCCCTTCTGTTTGAAAAAGCAGTAGAGCATATTACAACCAGAGGGCTCTCTGGGTGCCAGATTTTCCTGCAAGCTGCCACAGAAATTAGTTTTTTTTTTTTTTTTAACAAAGCAACCTTCTTTTTAAAGAGATATGAGAAACTCTGGTACATTTAAGATTTTTATTGTTTCTGTTTTCCTACAAAATCAATAGCCCCACTTACAATTTATGAAGATGCTGATTTTTTTGATTTGCATGTGGGTTATCCCTATAATTGAAACAAAGCACAGATATTATGTGTTTTGTAGTTGTAAATAGAGATAGCCATGTTCTTCCTTGTTATTGAAGATGAGCACAGGCTTAGCAACAATGCTGAAATAATACTATTACAAACACATAAAGTTTTCTGGGAATAATTGCTCTTCCTAATAAAAAAAAAGCTGTATTTCTCTGGGTATGGAGGTACACACCTGCAATCCCCAGACACAGAAGGGAGAGTCAAGAAGATCTCTGTAAGAGAGAAGCACTCCTGTCCTTTAAAATGAGTTGTAGGCCAGCCAGAGCTGCACAGCAGCACTCTATCAAAAAAGGCTATATGTTATAGTATACCACACTGCATAGTCATGTAATAGGGGTATACTTGTCATAGCATGTCTGTGTATAGAATATATACATTATAGAATACAATATGATTATATAGCTAATACATATACATGTGGACTTAAAAAGTATTCTAAATGTAGACTTTAAAATTTATAAACATAGCTTTATACTTCTAGTACTTTATCTTGTTTGTTAAATGCTTATTGTTCTCACAGAACGGAAACTCTTTCACTTACCACACTAAGCAATTTATTCTACTTTTCTTTACTTACTACTCATGTTAATATTTCTGTATGTTTACTTTTATTAAAAATAAATGCTTATAGATGATACAAATGCATTATTTTATCAGACCAAAGAGGATATTTTTATGTCAGAGGTTTGAACAGAGAGCCTCTGGCATACTATAATTATCTGAAGAGAAGTGTTTAGTCATCCACTGAAACTTAACATTACATTCTGTAGAACTGCATGATTCATCATCCTTGGTTGGACATCTGTACCAGAAGTAACTACTGTTTACTATATTTTGCCTCAATTAAGTACCCTTTCTGAAATGTCAAAATCAAGTTTTAAAAATGGACAATAATATACTGGAGAGAATGTGACCAGAAATCACCTATCAAATTAAGTCATTCACAGTTGGTTCTTTTTTTCAAATCACTGAAAGCAAAGTTCCTCTAGTTCCTTAAGACTGTGCTTCCACGGAAGCACACTAGTGTCTCTGACAGTGTTGGTATTCCACTGCCCCAAGGCAAGGACACTAAGGTTCTTCATTTAACTGATGAGTCTCGAAGAGACCAACTGAAGCTGTATTGCTAAAATCTTGCAAAAGAATTCAATCCATGTGCCTCACTGAGTTATACTGTAGCTTAATCAACAGCGCTATACAATAAGCCTGGTGACATGTCATCTGAGATATAATTGCTGAAGATAATAGATTCATGGGTGATGATTAAAGAGACAATGATAAAACATTCTGATTTCTTTAGCCTCACATTTATATAGATATTTCTTATTGTAGTCTATTTCTACCAGTATCTCTAAGGCTGGGCCTGTCCCCATACTGCTCTCCACAGTAATAACTAAATTCAGAACACTGCATAATTAATCTGTACCCAAATTTCACTAGCCTTTTGGGTATAGAGAAAAACACTTTCCTTAATGTCTCAATAATTTCAAAGTGGCACTTTTTAAACTATGTTAAATTTGAAGTATCATGTGCCTGTGAAATAGCCTTCGTAATTGGACTCACTCCCTCTCCAGAATGCCAGTTGTTCTTGCTGCAGAATCCTCACAGGACCCTTCAATCATTTGCCTGTTTCCCTCATGTGAGGTTTCTTCCAGTCTATAGGTTCTCCCTTCCTCAACTCACCAGGCTGCACTCTAAGGCTAACCTGTACTGCATCTGTGAACATGAACTAGAAAGGAGGAGAATAAGACAGAAGCAACAGGCATGTTGTACATTGATCTGCCAAGCCCTCACTTCATCCCGGATACTCTCTCTTTGCAACTATGTATTTTAATCTGTTAGTTTTGGATAAGGTACATATGCCACCCTGTACTCATTATAATATTTTAATAGTCCAGTACAGAGCTGATAATAGATGAAATAAAAAAATATTTTATAGTGAATAAGTGGAATAATTTAGAATTGTATTTAGGAGTAACATGTATAGAATTATTGGCAGGTTCACTGTGGAGCTTCTGAGAGGTGATTAAGTCAGAATATGATTCTGCAATGGGATGGGAGAGATAAAAGAAAAGAAAGAAGGCCTTTCTCATGATTTCCAGAACACATAAACCTTCCTCCATGGTGAATGAATCCTAACTCATTCCTGTTTCTACCTAACACTCCAGGCTGATTAAGGGTTGGAAGGAAATGCAGGATTACTTCACTGCATTAGAAAGCCCACCTGGTATTATCAGAATAATTCTTGTTAAAATATGCAGGTTGTAATATGCTACTTTAGATTAATACGGCTGTCTAAGAGTCATTCTAACATGTATGTGGATGCATGGATCTAAAACACAACAGAGATAATAAATAGATCAGCCACAAACTCAGTCTACTGTATAAAATGGCTATACAGATTTTTATTTAATTTGGGGGGCTGGTACATATAAATATTTTTGCTAGACTTTGGGAATATCCTCCAATGTGCCAGGCTATATTTTTCAAAATAGTTAACAGACTAGCATGACTAAGTCCTGTATCCATTTCCTCAGAGTCTTTTCCAAAACAGTATCCCAGGCAGGCTCCTTTTCTTCATATCTTTCTTTGTAATAAGAAACTTTATTAATTCTTTCCTTTAAAACTGTTGCAAACTCAGTAAAAGTTGGGTTTTACTTGCCACTATATCTCAGTGCATAACTAATCACCTCACACTCAGGAGGTGCATGGTAACTGTCATTTGAGGAAAGGGCACATAGATGAATGAATGCTTCATGTTGCACTGTACCACAGTAATCAACTGACACCTGTCATTTAACATCAATGTCAACCCTAGCCTTTAAATAAGACATAGGGCAAATCAAATTCAGTATCCTTTCTGGTATTTTTGAACTGGTTCATAATCAGTGATTATGTTAGCATGCAACTACTAACTTCTCTAAAATCAATAAAACTTCACTAGTTGAACATGACCAGAATAATAAAATATTAATTTACAAGGTAAAAATTATAGATGCCATGAAGTATGGCATCAGATACTTTAAGTTTTGAATGTAGACAGGTGAAGTAAAAGGTCACATTCTGAGTAAAACAATACGATATTTACTTACAGCTTTAAAAGTCATTAACTGAGAACTTGCGAGATGGCTGAGTTGGTAAAGTACCTGACATATAAGTGTTTTTATATGAGTTCACACATACACAACCCATGTAAAAAGCCACATGCAATAGCCACTTCTGTAATCCCTGCTCTTGAGGGTTGCCAAGACAGGTGGATTGATCATTGGAGCTTATTGACAAGTCAGCATACCTGACTAATCTGTGAGTCTCAGGTTTAGTGAGAAACCTTGTCCTTAAAAGTATGATACAGTCTCTGAACTGGAACTGATTTGAATCCCCCTACCCCTACCCCCGCCAAGTACTAGATTACATGGTGCCAGAAGGCTGTGCCACAGTCCCATTCAGTTACGACATCCATGAAGAGAGTAGAAGGCCCACCAACAGTCCCATCTGGCTATGACATCAGTGAATAGAATGACATGGTAAATAATCTGATGGGACCAATAGTGGCACTCATATCTCTGTGGTAACCAATGGCCCTCTAATTGTACTTAAGAACAACAAGAGGGAGACCATGCTTGGTACTGGAAACCCATTTTGTGAATCAATGCTAGTGAAATCATGGTTGTTAGAGGAGAATCCACAACCATACTAATTTACTAATTAAAGGGATTATACACAGTGTAATCCCTAACAACAATGTATATATCCACAGATAAGTATAGTCTTTACCACAGACAAGGACATTTCTTGTTGCAACAGATGGAGACTATTTTAGAAAACCACAACAAATCAACATGCGGAGATTTGGAGCCCAGTCCCAAAGGATATGGCTGCAAAGCCTAAGGCTCAGTAAACATTGTGGAAGAAGGGGTGGCAAGGTTGTAAGAGGATCAAGGAGTTTACTTTGAGACTTTGTCTCTTGGCAATGTCAGATACTATACCCATGAAGTTCTACTGATATGACTATCCAAGTCTGAGAAGAACTAGAAAGACACCAACAAACATGCCAAACTGAATGGGGAAAATCCCACCAGGCCTCAGCCTTCAAAGAACTATAGGCAACTGAGTAAACCTGGGAGTGGGAGAGGTTGCCTTCCCTGGAGATAACATCGATTAGTTATTCTGTGCTTAATGGTCAGCCTTGAAAACATATGTGCAACTAACATTATATGGACTCAATATATTTTCTTTGGGAATATATAAAGACATACAAATCTTTCTATACATGAAATAAAAATTGATGAAAAAGAGGACATGAATTTGAAAGACAGAAGAGAGATTTTGGGAGGGATGAAATGGAAGAGAAAATGTTGAAATTAAAATGCAATCTCAAAAATAAATAATATAATGGAGAGCATTTGAAAAAGACACATGGCGTCAACCTATGTCCTTCATATATGCACACACATATTCACACACACACACACACAGCCCCCATGCATATATATACATACCCCATGTGAATATGTACATACACCACACACATACATGAACATCTACTCATATAACATCAATGACTAACAATCATTAGTAAGTTTTTCAGATAGTTTAATAAGTAGCAAAATGAATTGGCTATCACTACCAGTAACTATAGGCAAATTTGGTATAAAATTTAATTAAGACTTAATCTAAAATTATAGGAGTCGTATTTTGGTATTCTTAAATTCATGAAACTAGAAGGCACAATGAAAAGACTATATTCATCTTGTAATTTCTTATTTCTGCTTAGACCATGAATGTTAAGGAAAATTCTGCTGAAGCACTATATATACTTGAGGTTAAAATACATTTTTATTCAATCTGAATAATTAGAATGAAATGTCTCAAAAATTAAAAATTAAATGGGTACTTGGCTTTCAAAAATAAAAGTTAGGGCTGGACAGATGGCTCAGAAGCTAAGGCCACTGGTTACTCTTTCAGAAAACCCTGGTTTGATTTCCAGTGCTCACATACTGGTTGACAACTCTCTATAACTTCAGTTCCAAGAGATCCGATACACTTTTCTGACCTGTGTAGACAAAGCATGCACATGGTTACAGAAATAAATACAGCCAAAATAACCATATACATAAAATAACAAAAATCTAAAGAAATTAAAAAATATAAAACTGCCTAATAGATTTGTCAAAAAAAAAAAGAAATCTATAAACTAAGACAGCTCCTTAGAATTTGAGCATATAAACCTAAGGAGTTAGTGGAGTCTCTCAAAATGATTGAGTTGCAACCTTATCTATTTTTAATAATTGACAGTTGGACAACTGAGCATTTCTGAATGGTGACAAAGTTATCAATGCTAGACGAAATTATTTTCTTGAAAAATTCCTGAAACTAACAAGAATTTTTTTTATCTTTTGAATTATAGTACTCTATAAAGTGCTTAGATGTACTTAGTGAACTAATTGCAAATAAATATCCATGCGTATATGTAAACAGGTATCAGTGTTAAGAGCTTAATGTCACAGTATATGGCATCACAATTTAAAAACTGGCACTCATATTTTAAATATCAATCAAAACTTTTGAATCAATTTTAAGTTGATCCTTGAACCTTAGCCTTTTTTTCTTTAGTATACGCAATAAAGAATAATATATTTGTTGATTTTGGAGAACAATCACTCTTTTTTTATTTTCTTCTTTTCCTTTGTTTTTAAACTTTTATTCTCCTCTCTTATATTATATCCCGATTGCAGCTTCCTTGCCCACCACTCCTCCCAGACTTTCCTCCCAAATTTCCTCTTCTCCTAATCCACTCCTCCTCTTTTTCCTTAAAAAAAAAAAATTAAAAAAAAAGAGCTGTCTTCCTAGGTAAATCCACTGAGCATGGCCTAACAAAATACAATAAGACTAGGCACAAACCCTCATATCAAGGCAAACCAGTAGGAGGAAAAGGGTCCCAAAAGCAGGAAAAGGAGTCAGAGACACCCCCACTTCCATTGTCGGGAATCCCACAAGAACACCAACTACACAACCATAAGGTATATGCCAAGGACCTGTGCTTGTCTCTTCAGTCTCTGTGAGTCCCCATGAGTCCTGCTTAGTTGATTCTATGGCCATGTTCTCCAGAAGTCCTAAACCCCTCAGGCCCCTTCCCCCCAAGCGGCTCTCATCAGTTGCTGATAATGCCCCCATTGTGAGAAATGGGCTAGGCATCAACCAATGAATAGCACAATATCATTAGAAATCATTTCATTGATTTCCAGCCCCCTGTCTTGTTTGGTTCTATCCTGGGTCTCTGGGCTGTCCTGCATCTAGGGAGTGTCAGGATTGGTCTCTGTCTTAGTTAGGGTTTCTATTGCCATGAAGAGACACCATGACCACAGAAACTCTTATAAAGGAAAAATCATTTTTTAATTGGATTGTTAGGTATTTTGATGTCTAGTTTTTTGAGTTCTTTATATATTTTGGAGATCAGCCCTCTGTCAGATGTGGGATTGGGGAAGATCTTTTCCCATTCTGTAGGTTGTCATTTAGGCTTGTTGACCATGTCCTTTGCTCTACAAAAGCTTCTCAGTTTCAAGAGGTTACATTTATTAATTGTTGCTCTCAGTGTCTGTGCTACTGTTGTTATTTTTAGGAAGTGGTCTCCTGTGCCAATGCGTTCAAGACTACTTCCTACTTTCTCTTCTTTCAAGTTCAGTGTAACTGGTTTTATGTTGAAGTCTTTGATCTACTTGGTCTTAAGTTTTGTGCACAATGACAGATATGGATCTATTGCAATCTTCTACATGTTGACATCCATTTATGCCAACACCATTTGTTGAAGATGCTTTCTTTTTTTCCATTGTACAGTTTTGGATTCTTTGTCAAAAATCAGGTGTTCATATGTGTGTGGATTAATGTCAGGGTCTTCAATTAGATTCCATTGATCCACATGTCAGTTTTTATGCCAGTACCAAGATGTTTTTATTACTGTAGCTCTATAGTAGAGCTTGAAGTCAGAGATGGTGATGCCTCCAGAGGTTGTTTTATTGTACAGGATTCTTTTAGCTATCCTGGATTTATTGTTTTTTCCATATGAAGTTAAGTATTGTTCTTACCAAGTCTGTGAATTATTGTGTTGGGATTTTGATGGGGATTGCATTGAATCTGTAGATTGCTTTTGGTAAGATTGCCATTTTTACTGTGTTAATCCTACCTATCCATTAGCATGGGAGATCTTTCCATTTTCTGATATCTTCTTCAATTTCTTTCTTCAAAGATTTAAAGTTCATATCATACAGGTCCTTCAATTGCTTAGTTAGAGTTACCCCAAAGTATTTTATATTATTTGTGGCTGTTGTAAAAGGTTATATTTCTCTGATTTCTTTCTCAGCCCTTTTATCATTTGTATATAAGAGGGCTACTGATTTTTTTTGAGTTAATCTTCTATCCTGCCACATTACTAAAGGAGTTTTTCAGCTGTAGGAGTTCCTTGGTAGAATTTTGGGGGTCACTTATGTATACTATCATATCATCTGCAAATAGTGAAAGTTTGACTTCTCCCTTTCCAATTTGTATCCCCTTGATCTTTTTTTATTATCTTATTGCTCTAGTTAGAACTTCAAGTACTATATTGAATAAATATGGGGAGAGCAGACAGCCTTGTCTTGTTCCTGATTTTAGTGGAATTGCTTTGTGTTTCTCTCCATTTAATTTGATGTTGGCTGTTGGGTTGCTGTAAATTGCTTTTATTATATTTAGATATGTTCCTTATATCCTGATCTCTCTAGGACCCTTATTGTGAAGAGGTGTTGGATTTTGTCAAAGGCTTTTTCTTCATCTAATGAGATGATCATGTGGTTTTTTCTTTCGGTTTGTTTATATGGTATATTACATTAGCAGATTTTCATATGTTGAACCATCCTTGCATCCCTGGGATGAAGCCTACTTAATCATGGTGGATGACTTTCTTGATGTGTTCTTAGATTCAATTTGCAGTTGAGTATTTTATTGAGTATTTTTGTATTTATGTTCATGATGGAAATTGGTCTGTAATTCTCTTTTTTTGTTGAGTATCAAGGTGACTGTGACTTTATAAAATGAAATTGGCAGTGCTTCTTCTGTTTTTATTTTGTGGAATAATTTGAGGAGTATTAACATTAACTCTTCTTCAAAAGTCTGGTATAATTCTTTGTTAAATCTATCTGGGCTTTCTTTTGGGCACAGGAAAGACTTTTGATGACTGTTTCTATTTCCTTAGAGATCACATGTCTATTTAAATTGTTTATCTGATCTTGATTTAACTTTGGTAAGTGGTAACTAATGAGAAAATTATCCATTTCTTTAGGATGTTCCAATTTTCTGGAGTACAGGTTTTTAAAGTATGACCTAATGATTCTTTGGATTTCCTAGATGTCTGTCATTATGTCCCGCTTTTCATTTCTTATTATTTAATTTTGATATTCTCTCTATCTCTTTTAGTTAGTTTGGATACATTTTTGTCTATCTTTTTTTTTATTTTCTCAAAGAACTAACTCTCTGTTCCATTGATTCTTTGTATTGTTCTCTGTTTCTATTTTATGAATTTCAGCCTTCCGTTTGATTATTCCTTAAAGTCTACTCCTCCTGGGTGAATTTGCTTCTTTTTGTTGTAGACCTTTCATGTGTGCTGTTAAGTTGATAGTGTGAATCTCTCCTCTTTCTTTATCTTGGCACTTGGTGTTATGATCTTTCCTCTTAGCACTGGTTTCGTTGTGTCCCATAAGTTTGATTATGTTACATATTCATTTTCATTGAATGCTATGAAATCTAATTTCTTTCTTTCTTTTTGCCTTGATCAAGCAGTAATTCAGAAGAGAGCTGTTCAGTTTGAATGAATGTTCAGTTTGTAGGCTTTTTGTTGTTAGTAAATACAGTTTTAATCTGTGGTGGTCTGATAGGATGCTGGGGTTATTACAGTTTTATTGTGTCTGTTGAAACTTGCTTTGTGACTGAATATGTGGTCAGTTTTGGAGAATGTACTGTGAGGTGCTGAGAAGGTGTATTCTTTTCAGTTTGGGTCAAATATTCTGTAGATATGTTAGGTCCATTTGGCTCATAATGCCTGTTAGCTCCACTATATCTCTTTTTAGTTTTTGTCTGGATGCCTTTTCCATTGGTGCGAGTGGGGTTTGAAGTCTTCACTATCAATGTGTGCTTTAAGCTTTAGTAATGTTTTCTTTATAAACATAGATACCCTTGTATTTGAGGAATAGATGTTAAGAATTGAAAGATCATCTTGTTGGATATTTCATTTGAAGAGTATGATGTGTCCTTCATTGTCTCTTTTTGCTCATCTTGGTTTGAAGTCTATTTTGTTAGATACTAGAACAGCTACATCAGCTGGTTTCTCAGATCCATTCACTTGGAAAATCTTTTTCCAACCCTTTATTCTGAGGCAATGTCTATTTTTGATGTTGAGGTGTGTTTCTTGTGTGCAGCAGAAAGATGGATCTTGCTTCATTCTCTTAGTCTATGTCTTTTTATTGGGGAATTGAGTTCATTCACATTCAAAGATATCAATGATCTATGATTGTTAATTCCTATTATTTTGTTGTAGTTGTTGTTTGTGGCTGTGGTGTGTGTGTGTGTGTGTGTGTGTGTGTGTGTGTGTGTGTGTATGCATGTAAATATGTGCTTGTGTTTTCCTCCTTTAGTTTATACTGGTATGAGATTATTTATTGCCTATGTTTTCATGGGTGTAGTTAACCTCATCAGGATGGAATTTTCCTTCTAGTACCTTCTGTGGGGCTGGATTTGTGGATAGATATTGTTAAATATGATTTTGTCATTTACTATCTTGTTTTCTCCATGTATGATTATTGTAAATTTTTCTGAGTATAGTTGTCTGGTCTGGCATATTTGCTCTCTGAGAATCTGTAGGACATTTGTCTAGGACCTTCTGGCTTTTAAAGTCTCCATTGAGAAGTTGTGTATAATTCTAATAAGTCTGACTTTATATGTTTCTTGACTTTTTTCCCTTGTAGTTTTATTATTCTTTCTATGTTTTGTATGTTTAAAATTTTCATTATTATGTAGCACGGGAACTCTCTTTTCTGTTTCAATCTATTTGGTGTCCTGTAAGCATCTTGTATCTTGATAGGCATATTCTTCTTTAGGTTAGGAAAATTTTCTTTCATGATTTTGTTAAAAGTACATTCTGGGCTTTTAAATGGGATTCTTCTCATTCTTCTATTCTTATTATTCTTAGGTTTGGTTTTTGCATTATGTCCCAGATATCATGGATATTTTTGTCATGATTTTTTATATTTAACATTTTCTTTGACCGATGCATCAATTTCTTCTATTGTATCTTCAATATCCGAGAATCTCCCTGTTATCTCTTGTATTCTGTTGGTGATGCTATGTCTGCAGTTCTTGTTTCTTACCTAGATTTTCTATCTCTGAGAGTGCCTCAATTTGTATTTTCTTTATTGCTTCTATTTTGATTTTCAGATCTTGAACAGTTTCATTTATTTCCTTCAACTGTTTGTTTTTTCTTGACTTTCTTAATGTATTTATTCATTTCCTCCATTTTTTTTGTCTTTTCCTGGATTCCTTTAAGGGACTTATTATTTTCCTCTTTAAGGTCCTCTATCATCTTCATAAGTTGGTTTTAAGGGTTTTTTTTCTTGTGTTCCAGCTGTGTTGGAATATTCAGGGCTTGCTGTAGTGGAATAGTTGGGCTCTTGTAGTGACATATTGGACTGGTTATTTTTTGTGTTCTTAAGCTAGAGTCTAACCATCTAAGTTTGGTTTGTAATAGGTTTAGGCTCAGATTTCTGAGTTTATCTTTGTTAGATGTGTGTTTTCCCCTTAGTTTCTGTTTCCTTTGTCTGTCTCTGGCCTTAGTGTCCAGTGGTTCTGGTGGCCTGTGTGTCCTCTAGGGTTCTTGGTGCTGGAGTAGCCTCTGATCAAGCAGGGTGCTTCTACTGGAGTTGTGGGATCAAAAGTAAATCATTCTTCAGCACAGTGTTCATTGGGCCCCTACTGCGAGGTTAAAATACACTAATTACTTCACAGGAAGAGCAGTTCTATGTCTGTGATCTGAGCTTCTCAGAACAATGCAGATGCTGTGAAGTTGCTGTCCTAAGCTTTGATAAAGTGGCCTCCCATCAGCAGAACTCTGTTTAGAGTGCTTTGTGTTGAATAACAATACATGGAGCTTTATTTATTTAACAATACTCAGTGAATCTTTGTCATAGCAAATGTATGGCAGCCTGAATACAGCACTGAGTTCACTTTTGGAAAAATTGTTTTGACCAATATTGTTACCATGACTAAGCAAACCCTTGATACCTGGGTTGTTTCTTCTGTTTTTTATAACTGTGATGTGACATGGCCTTTCAAAATGACAATGTTTATTTGGAAAGAGCAAAGGTTTCCAAAACTTGCATCTTTCAATTCATCTTATTTATATGCACACTATGATGTAACATAAATTTGCCTTTCATCAAAATGAGAAGATTTTTATAATTAGAATTCTCATTTGAAAGCATTTACTGAGATGATCATGTTTTTGTTGACGTTAACATAAAAAGAAATAAAAGGTATATGCTGGGCAGTGGTGGTGCACGCCTTTAATCCCAGTACTCGAGAGGCAGAGGCAGGTGGATCTCTGTGAGTTTGAGGCCAGCCTGGTCTGCAGAGCGAGATCCAGGACAGGCACCAAAACTACACAGAGAAACCCTGTCTCAGAAGAAGAAAGAAAGAAAAGGTATGATGTATTTAATATTACTTGTATTATATAATATATAGAAATAAATTAGAAGGTGCTTATAAAATGTAATAAAATATAAGTATCTTAAATTAATGTGTATTCATGTAAGTATGCTACAAAATGTCTAGGTTATTTAAAACTTCCAAACAGCTTCATATGAACATTTTAAAAGTTATCAAATATGTATTTTAGTAAAAAAAATTCAGTCCCTATGTGGAATAAAAAGACAGTATTTTTTTTTGTTGTTGTTGTTTTTTGAGACAGGGTTTCTCTGTGTACTTTTGGTGCCTGTCCTGAATCTCACTCTGTAGACAAGGCTAGCCTTGAACTCACAGAAATTCCCCCTGGCTCTGTCTCCCAAGTGCTGGGATTAAAGGCATTCGCCACCACAGCCCAGGATAGTATTGTTTTTTAATATCATAATATGTATTTTTAACAAATTTGTGTTTATACGGTTCTTTTGAAAAGAAAACTAAACATCTAAATAGGAAGGTTTTTAATTATGTTCCTTATTGCAAATCAAAACCATAAAAGCATGCTTTTGAGAACTTATTTATATTTCTTTTAGATTTTCTCAGTTACCATCATGTGGAACTAAGAAAGGGGTTTCTATGTATAAAGAATGTTCTCTGAAGTCTCTATCAGGCAGAGCTTGATGGGGGAATTTTGTACAAGTCCTTGGAGCCCCATGAGATCACTGCATTTTATGTTGGAATCAGGCGTGCTTTCCACATTGTAGAAGGAACTGCCATTCTGAAGATCTGGAAGGCTGCAGCCAGATGTCAGGTGCAGTTACAGTCTCCTTTCTACAGGAGCTTGGCCTCAGGTAAGAAGGAGACCAGCTCTTAACCTGCAGAAGGTTGGGAACTTTGTGAAAGGAAGTCTGCATCATTAGCCTGTCAATCATGTTGTCTAAACCCTGCTTCTGCTTTCTTTCCTCTTGGCAAGCTGGTGATGGGATTCTTTGAGCATAACAAGGAGTTCTGAGAAATGTAGTATAGGTTTTGGAAAGAGTGTTAATAGTGCAAAGTTGAGAAGAACAATATAGAGACTGAAGTGTTTGACAATATTTCCAAAACTTTAAGTCAAAGCCTCAGATCACTAGTATTATCCAGTCTTTGCACAGAACATTGACTAGAATGGAGGAGTTTCGTTTAAGGTGAGGACTGGACTGAGAGTCTTGCCAGAATGTTTATGGCCATTTTATTTGAAAGAACTAGTAAAATACTATGCATTGAAATGAAGAGATTAGTAACTATAAGATGCAAAAGAGCACGGCATTAGCTGTTTGTTTTTTTAGCACGTTTGATTAGTATGTGTTGGGCATGCTTGTATTTTAACATAAATTTAATCTGAAGTGGGTGAACAGAGACTCTTAGAGATGTCCAGGAAGTACCCTCAGCTCAATAAACACTTAATTCCAGCCCCTTACCATGCTGTTGTATAGCCTTTCATTACTCTGTAAAAATGCAAATTCACCATCCTGGGTATTCTTGAATCGGAAATTGGCTGATTAACGTTATAATCAATTACTTTTCCAAGAGAAGAATTCAATTTAGGAAATGAGGAATGTGAATGTAAGAGCAGGGGAGCACTGAGAGCAGCATCCTTGAGTGTCTGTTTCCTCTACTTGACGATATCAAGACTTCAAAGTTCTTTCAACTGCTTTGAAGACCAGAAGTGATTTTTATTTTTTATATAAACCAGGCATTTACAAAATAACCTTATAGTATCACTACTTTCTCTCTCTCTCTCTGCCTTGTTTTAGGCATGTATATTTATAAAAAAAGCATGTTCTGATTGAAGTGTGAGATTTCAGGGTTGGAGGAATAACTTGATAAAGTTCTTACCTTGCATGCATGAGGCCCTGAATTTGATCCCCAGAAAACACGTAAAATTGCTGAGCATGGTGACATGGCCTTTTAATGCCAGTCTTGAGATATCGGAAATGGGAGAATCCCTGTGGCTCACTGGCCCTCAGTCTAGCTTAATTGATGAGCTCCAAGCCAATGAGAAACCCTCTCTCAAAGAAAGTGGTGCATGCCCACCCAACTATCCATGGGCACCCATATGCAACTGTCCACAAATACGCATACTTGCAAAAACCGAAAGTGAGAGTTCAAGCGTCATCACCTATCAACATATTTAGTATGTCAAGATCTGTAGTGATCATGGCCCTGCAGAGGGAATGCCAGCTTTAAAACCTCCCCCAGCACACCATTAAACCTAATAGCCTACTTATGAGGCCATAACAATGTAGTGTTTGCCAATTAGTTGGAGAGTCCAAGGAAACCCTTTGTAATGACCTTGGGGACCTGAAATTGCTCTACACCTTGTGAAAGACCATGTGTAGAGGACACAGTAATGGACCTGTATTTCTAAAGGTTCCTTATGTTAGAATATTCACCTTCTCAGAACTCTGGAAAACATATATCTAAAAAGAGGTCTAGTCAGAAAGAAAAAGAACATAGGAGATAGAATCTTCTCCATATATAATTAGTACATTTGCATAATTGAGTCATCTAGGCCCAGATTTACATTTCTCCTTGAGGCTCATTTCAGAAAAAAAAAGCCTCAGGGGAAATAGATATAAATAGGTCTTTCCCCGGGATCTGTTTTATTTTGCTGAAGAGAAACTATTTGTTTCTGTAATTGCTTTGCTGGACCCAGAGAATGTTCTTTGTTTTAGTGAGTAATAATGTGAGTCCAGTTAAAACTTAAGGGATTTTTTTCAAGCATTAATTACATTTGGGCTTTGTATTCATTGTTTTGAATTTAAAACAAAACAAACAAACAAAATCCAGTATTTGTTTTTGCTGCGGTTCTCCTTAATGCTTCACAAGACTTGGGATGAGCTGTTTTCAAACAAGGCCGTGGTGGTGCTTCCACTAGCACAGCTTTGAAAGGTGGGAGACCCCTCCTGATTTCAGGAGAATCTAGATTAGGATTTGGTCTCTTGTGTTAGTTCTGCTTCTGCCCAAATGTGTGACTATGAACATGTCATTTAATTGCTTTGGGCTTTAGTGCCTCATGTGTTTAACTGTAAGAATGACCAGATGATCTTTCTCAGTGTAACATTTACAATTCTGTCATTTTATGTCATTTGTAGAAACAACTCTATTTGTGCAAAGATAGTTTAAAAAAAATGATGCTTCAAGGTAAGGAAGGGAGAAGACGTGTTTGACATGGTCATAACTATTGGCCTTGATGAAAGAAAAAGAGAGAAAATTTCCTAAGTATATTAAGGTGAGAGCTGCTAGGAATGAGGAGTTCGAGGATACCTGCCTCTGAACTCTTCTCTGAACCTGAGAAAGTCCTATAAGAGACTTAGACTGTCATCTAAGAGAAAGCAGACTTAACTAATCAGCTTAGCATTTGATGATGTTCCTCTCTACACGTGCTGTCACAATGCAAATAAGAAAGCAGGAAAGTGCTCACACATATGGACCATGAGGATGAGTTTCTGTGTAGTTGTCCCAATGACCAGTCAGTGAACAACTGCACAAGTGACTTAAAAGTCTCTATTTTATTAGTGTATTGGTTTTTCGAGACAGGGTTTCTCTGTGTAGTTTTGGTGCCTGTCCTGGATCTTGCTGTGTAGACCAGGCTGGCCTAGAACTCACAGAGATCTGCCTGGCTCTGCCTCCTGAGTGCTGGGATTAAAGGCATGCACCTCCACCACAGCCTGGCTTAGGAACAGTTCTTAATGGTACTCCTAAAGATCTTGCATCATTCCACCCTGGAATAACTTTTGAAGAATATCTAAGTAGTAGACTTCAAAGACAGACTGAGTCTTCTTATAAAGATAGGGTCTTCTATGAGTTACGGTCGACTGTTTACTGATCAGCATGCTACAAATAGTGACTTGTCCCAAAGTGAAAACTTGGGCAGGTTTGATTGTAGTTTTCTTTCATGGAAGCTTTGTGAAACTTAGTGTTGCTTAATTATTTGACACGAACTTGCTGCGTGCAGCACCTACTTGACCGCCCTGTGCATCCTCCTTCCATGGAAACTGGGTAGGTAGAGGTCTAGAGAGCTGCAGTGAATTGGCAAGTTGTGTTGATATTGCTTTATTAGTAATGAAGCTTTCTGTCATGAAGTTCCTGTTTCTACCAACTTCTGTGCAATGTTGAGAGCCTGACTAATTAACTAGGAAACCAGGTAAAAACTTTCAGCCCATTGCAACCTCTGACACTGTGAATCAAATGATGCACCTGTGGTCATACTATTAATAAAGATAGTCTTACAGAGATTATACTGTAATTTTTTGAAAGCAACAACAACAACAAAACCAAATAGCAAACAAACAAACCAGCATCTCTCAACAGTATGTGTCTGTTATAAAAAAATTTAGATGAGGGAAATCAGTGGTCATTTCTCCAGTGTGTTTTCTCTTGCTCACAAGACATCTCCTCTTCAGTTGTACACACATCCTTCTACTCAAAGGAATTTTACGAACTCACAAAAAAAAATCTCGTTGACATAAAGTGCATTTCCATTATTTCCACGTGAAAGACTCTGATTTAAAACTTAAGACTCACATTTGAAATTCTGTTCCATTATTTAACAGTTTTTGTGGAATTAAGGAGTGTGTTTAACCTCTGCAATGAGCACTTATCTAAGGTCAAACAGCAAATGGAAGTGTACATTTCTGCAGCTGAATCCAATTTCTTTTGACAAGAAACATTCATAAGAAAGCCAACAAACACAACATAACAAAAATTAATTCAGATTCTTTGCTGCTATTGTTAGCCACAGGTTTTCATCATGTAATGTTAAAGCAACTCATTTAGGAAGAAATGATCCTCAGCTGTCTTAGCTAAGGAGGCAGAAGAACCAAGATGGATGTCACCCAGTGATGAATTCATGTTTCCTGTTTATTAATAATTGCACCTCTGATAGATGGTAAGGGGATTTCATAAAATCAGTACACAGATATAGGCACAACAATTTATTAAAAAAAAAACCCACATTTCTCCCAAGGAGAAAAATAAATCACAACAATCCTTAACTGTCAACGAACTGATCAAAAGCATGGGCATTATAAACGTTTTTGCTGTTGTTGTTGTTGCTTCTGGGGTGAATTGGCAGATTACTCTCTCTTTCTGACTCCTTAATAAGAGGTTAGGGTGACAGATAAGACATATCAGGGCACAATAGCTACCAATGCAGCTTGCCAGTCAGAGTCACTGTTACTCCAACTTCTCACAAAGGGTTTAAGCTTCGGGGATGGAGGGATCTAGTGAGTTTGGACAATTTCAGAGACTTCCTGAAGGATGTGAGGTGTTTACTTTTTAAAGTTTCCTTATAGGGTGGGATGCTTGTGGCTAGAGTTTTCCTGCCTGGCCCACAGTCAGGACAAATCTCTTTCACCCTCCAGTCCCACATCTGCTCAGACCCAACCAAGTAAACACAGAGACTTATATTGCTTACAAACTGTATGGCCGTGGCAGGCTTCTTGCTAACTGTTCTTGTAGCTTAAATTAATCCATTTCTATAAATCTATACCTTGCCACGTGGCTCGTGGCTTACCGGCATCTTCACATGCTGCTTGTCATGGCGGCGGCTGGCAGTGACTCCCTCCGACTTCCTGTTCTCTCAATTATCCTCTCTGTTAGTCCTGCTTATACTTCCTGCCTGGCCACTGGCCAATCAGTGTTTTATTTATTGACCAATCAGAGCAATTTGACATACAGACCATCCCACAGCAGATGCTTTTATCCGTATGGAACATTCTTTGTCTTAAGGAGCTTCCTTGAAGGATTTAATGTTTTACCTCCACATAGAACACCCTGTGTCTTTACTAGCTTCTCTGTAAGATGGACAGTTTATCTCAGACTAGATTTCTACACAATAGTAACACTAAAGAAGAAATACATGCAACTGCTCCCTAAGTCTTGGAATGCTATAGTCAGGTACAAGGAGACCCAGTATTTGAGACTGAGATATTATAGAGTCTTGAAAATGATTCTGGTGTTTTATAAGATAATAATGGAACATTATCAGAAATTAATAAGGAAAATTAAAGGAACTGTACAAATGCATGAACAATGAACAGTAAACCTTTAAATGATGGATGCTATGTATACATGATGAAAGTTCATCCAGTTGTATAAAAATGAGAAATGATGAAATAGTGAATGAAATTAGAAAATTTATATTGAATGAGGTAACCCAGGCCCAGAAGGACAAATATGGCATTTTCTTTTTTTGTAAGTGGATTCTAGCTTTGAATGTTTATGTATATTTAAGTCAGAGTACCTATGGAAGTCAGGAAACTAGAAAGCAGCCATTTTGGGGGGGGTAACTTAAGGAAAGTGCTGCGGAAGAACATGAGACAAATGAACATAAAGGGAATAGAAGATTGGATACATTGAATATGGAGGGGAGTAGGGAGATGAGGGGTAGAGTTAACCATGAGGAAAGGGTTTATGAAAAGGCTACACACAGACTTACGACCTTGTAACCCAACTAAAAATATTATTTATAACAGGAATAAGAAGGGAGCTACCTGTCTTCCCCTTCCATGGCTGGATAATGCTATGCCATGAATCTATGGGTTGCTAAACAAAAATCCCAGTGCCTGTTATAGGATACTTGTATATGAGTTGTTGGTCAAACAGACCCCAGAAACTGTCAAAACAATACAGGCTTTTATCATTCTTCTTGGTTGTCATGTTCGAACCAGATAAGACCCTATTGCCGGAGGGTCATCATATACCTTAGTAGCAAAATATAAATAAAAAGAGCTAGAACTTCTTTTCTGCCTGAATATGTGATGGAGGCTGCCATAGGGAACAGAAGCTTCAATGGTCTTACCCAAATTTGACCTCTAAGAACTTGAACACCAACTGACCAAGCAAGCCCACACTTATTCAGCTTTAGTACAACTATTAAGAAAGTAAGGTAAATAGTTATTCTCTTCTTAATTTGAGGTCCATTACACCAGAAGAAATCACTGTATAATACTGTAAAACCTGTCTAAAACATAGCCATGTAAATCCTAGTCCCTAGGGGGAAACTTACTACTCTTGTTTAAATTAACCTTGTGAGAAACTGCATTCTAAATGTCTGTGCTCACATGCTTTACAACTGCTGCTTTCAGCCGTTGCAGTGAGTGATGATCAATGGAGAGATCCTCAGCTGCTCAAGGTGCTGAGTGAGAATAAGTGTGGGTTGAAGGCTTGAACCTGAAGAAGACATTTATACCATCCTCCTTGAAGAACATGACAGAGGGACCAGGAAGAACATAAGAACTAAAAGATAGAGATAAGGGCTTCCAAATATCATCTTCTGGTCATGATACCACCACTGCAAGCCTGAACTCACAGTAACTGTGGGTACCTGTGCTAGACCTGCACAAGACTGGCCCTATCTCTAGTTACAGGTAAGGGAGGGGATTATAGAGCCTATATGGGATATTGAATTATTCAAGGAGACTCAGAGTCATTTTCTTATGTTGTATACTCACTACTAAGTTGTGTGTACCCCACCAAATTCTAAAGAATTGTCCCAAATTCATGGTCACACAGAGAGACTTGTGAAACTTAGTGGGTCTCAAAAGAAAACAAATTGTGTGGTTTGATCTGTTTGTGGGGCCTTTAGCAGTGGAGCCAGGATTTACCCTGGGGACATGAACTGACTTTTTAGAGCCCATTCCCTATGTTTAGTCTTGATGCAGAGGGAGGGGCTTGGTCCTGCCCCAACTTGGTATGATAGCCTGTGTTGACTCCTCAAGGGAGGCCTTACTGCCTATGAGGAGGGGGTGGGGGGTAGTTGAAGGGGGGGTGGGGGAGAGTGGGAGAAGAAGTGGGAACTGTGGTTGTCATGTAAACTGAAAAAAAATTTAAATGAAAAACCAAAAAAATTATGAATGAGGGAAAGACATTTTCAGGGAAGAGGCAGATTGAAAGGAGTAGAAGGTGAGAATAATTGAAATGTATTTTATGCATGATAATGTAAATACCAAATGTAATTAACAAAAAACATAAATAAAGTATCAGTCAGCATCTTAGTTGCTTTCCTATTGCTGTGAAGAGGACCAGACAACTTATAAAAGAAGGCATTTAATTGGAGACTTACAGTAAGTTTCTGACTATCATGGTGGGGAGGGTGGCAGCAGGCAGCAGGCAGCAGGCAGGGCCCTGGAGCAGTGGCTGAGGGCTTAGCTCTTAAGAGGGAGAATGGGCTTGGCAAGTGCTTTTGAAATCTCAAAGTCTGTCTCAGGTAAGGCACCTCCTCCAACAAGGCCACACCTCCTAATCCTTTCTAAACTTACCTCCATTTAGAGACCAAGTATTCAAATATATGAGGTCATGGGGGACATTCTCATACAAACCACCACAGCAGGTTTTTGAAGAAATTATAAAAATTAAAAATATCTTAGATGCCAATGAATATGAAAACATGACATAACACATCCTTGAAGATTAATAAGAATGGCAAACCCATATCAAAACTAGCCAGAAAAAAAGGAGAGAAGAGCCACATTAATAATGAGAGACAAAGGAAAGCTCTTACAAAATATGTTCCTTAAATACAGGGAATTTCTAAAAATAATTTTGAAAAATTATAATCCAAACAGATACATTTCTCCCTCTTTTCAACTGAAGTCTAGGAGCTCAGCTCAGTGCTTGGTTGTGGATCACTGCATCTGCTTCTGTCAGTTACTGGATGTAGGTTCTATGATGACAATTAGGTTAGTCACTAGATCTGTTTGGGGAGTCCCTGGCAGTGAGACTAGGCCTTATCTCAGGTACATGAAATAGCTTTTTGGAACACATTCCCTAGGGTGGGATACCTTGCTTGACCTTATCACAGGGGAGAGGGACTTAGTCCTGCCTCAACTTTGTATGCCAAACTTTGTTGACTTCCCAAAGGAGACCTTACCCTCTCTGAGGAGTGGATAGAGGTGGGATTGGGGGAAGGGCAGAGGAAGAAGTGGGGGAGGAGGAACTGGAATTGGTATGTAAAATGAAAAAAAAAAGAACTTTTTTTTAAATAAATAAATTTTTTAAAAAGTGTACAAGAAACTTAATCATCAGGGAAATGCAGATTTAAAACAATGTGGGCATATGCTTTGGGCCTGGGCTCCATTACTCTGTATTTTGGTTGGTTGTACATAAATACATGTAAGAACAATTAATGAAAAAAAGACACAGTAGTTTTAAATGAGATCAAGGAGACAGATGGGGGGATCTCAGGGAGAACATGAAAGGGAGAAGTGATGTAATTATAATTTCAAATATAAGAAGAAACAACAACCAAGGAATTCCAAGAATAAAGCAAAGTGAAGGAAAACAAGAGTTGGTTGAAGATCTGAGAAAGAAAGGCCATTGTTCACTTCAAGCAGCAGAGTAAATTTGCATGGCCATTATGGTCATCATATGTAAACTTTTCAAATATTTGAAAATAAAACCACCTTACAACCCATTTCCACCTCTCCTGGGCATACCCAAAGGGCTCTACAGAGATATCTGCACATCTTTATTGCTGCTCTATTATCAATAGCAAGAGAGCAGAATTAGCCTAGATATGTCTGCTAATGGATGAGTAGACAATACTAATGTGTATATACAATGTATATATACATAAGGAAATTTTATTTAGCTATAAATAAAAATGAAATTATGAAACTGCAGGAAAATATACATATGACATTTGGACTGACAGTATAAAAATTAAGTGGATCTTTCTTTCCTATTCATCAAGCATTTTCTGTAAAATATTCCAGCTAGTAAATGAAGGGAAAATACTGGAAACAGGAAATACGTGGAAAACTCATTTATTCGGGCTACATTTTCTTATGTCTAACTTACAAAATCACCCTTCTTAAAGTTATTTAAAATATTTCATAAACATTTTGCATTTTAAGTTTTTAGCAAATGTCTGACAGGTACATGTCGCTCTCGCCCTTCATCAAAGAAACATCTTCTTGTGACATATGGAGACTATTACAGAGGTCTACAAACCATCACAATGCACAGAATAAGTGACTGTGGGATGCCTATCCCCCACTGATACATGTTCAATGCAGATTGTACTCCAAGGTTCAGGTAAAATCACAGAAGACGGGACACAAAGATTGCTGGACCCAGAAGACCAGGCAGTTTGCTGCTGGTAGCGATGCCTTTTTCATATGAGGGATGCAGGGAATCTGCATTTATGATCTCTCAACAATGCAGCTCTCTGGACAAGACCAACATGACAACAGCAGCTGCCA
The DNA here is from genome assembly GCA_902168405.1 of Peromyscus aztecus. Taxonomy (NCBI): domain Eukaryota; kingdom Metazoa; phylum Chordata; class Mammalia; order Rodentia; family Cricetidae; genus Peromyscus; species Peromyscus aztecus. The sequence continues at coordinate 29,006 of CABHPQ010169255.1, forward strand.
TGGCACCTTAGGCAGGGGAATTTCCACACGGCCCCATCCCTAGATGAAGAGCTACAGTGACCAATGGCTATCAAGAGGGAGAGAATGAATTTCCTCCAATGACTGGATTCTTCATAGGATGCCCAAATGCCATGTTGTCACCCTTGGACACATGACATAAGAGCAAAGCTAAATGAATATGGTTGATTAAATATACAGATGTGCATATATATATATATATATATATATATACACACACACACACACACACACATATATGCATGAAACAATGATGACTGGAGAAGAGATCACGAATTTGAGAGAGAGGAGACAGGAGGAGGGGCAGATAGAGGTGTGTAAGTAATATAGCTGCAGTGCTCATTTTTGACATTTAAAAAATATTAAGTATGAAAACAGAAGGACTCAATAATATTAATATGGTCTGACATGTATGATTAGCACTTTTTAAGGTGAAAGGAACGCATACAGAAAAACTTGTTTCAAAATAAAGTGTAAAAATAGTCAATTGCAAACTGTTTTGAAAGTTTTGAGTAAATGAGTCATCAAGTGAGAGTACTGAGCCTCCCTTTTTCTAAGTTCTAACTTCATGCCGATACGAGCCAACTGACAGCATTGTATTTTCTGTTGTCCTGTTATTCAGTGGTCTAGACAGTGAGGTGGATATCATCTCTTTAAGGAGAGCTTTCATGACGACAAACGTCTCAGTGACTGTCAATCCTCTCTTCCAATTCAAAGACTCTGGGTTCTTCCTGCAGTCCAAACTTTTCCATATGCAGAAACAGCAAGTCGCCTCCAACTCATCCAACTTCTCTAATCAGAACTCCCTCCAGACTCTCCTCTTAGCCACTCCTCCCCACAGCTTATTCAGTTAACTTTTTGCCCCTTATCTCTTCTAATTAGATTTGTAACAGAATGATCTCATGCATCCTTTGTACTGGGTCTGAACTACTTCAGGGACTGAAAGGGAGATAACAATATATTGTGGGGATGGGAGGAACAAATGCTTGTGTGAGAAAACCAGAGAAATTTGAATGTGTATGTCTGCTCAGAAATGGGCAGCAAGGTACAAAAGAAGTGGTTTTCATTTATTTTCCTTTTCATCAAAGTCTGCATTAGAGGAGATGAGTTTGTTCCTCCAAGGCAGAAGGTCACGAGTTCTGCATTCATCATCCTTGGTGGGACAGATTCCATGGTTTACCTCTTTGCTAAATGTGGGAAGCTAATCATTTAAAAGAAGATGGTTTTAGTTTACCTTCTCAGCAGATAAACATTTATTCCTAGTAACTTTTGTGATCTTAAGTCTTATCAAATTTGCTGATATTCATTTGTGTTTGTGCACAAATGTCAGTAAATAACCAGATATGAATTTATAATATAATTTGCATAAAAATAGAGCACAACCCCCAGGATGATAAGTATTGTATTTACCAATATAAAAATATCTTTCAGAGTAATGTTGGGATACATTAAATTGATTTTCTTATTATTGTTACTTTATTGAATTTTAATGTTCAGGTGAACCTCCGCCAGTTAAAAGAGTCCAGTATGGCTCAGCATAATTACGTACATGAAAGCATATATTTTGATTCAGCAGTATCTATCAAGTTACATAAATGGAAAAATCAAATGGAAAAACATTATCAGCTGACAGTATCACAATCATTTATGATAAAAAGAGTCATGTAGCATCTTTCACTGAATGCTTGACATTTAAATTCAAAATTATGCCTTACACCTTTCTTGCACAGAACAATGTAAGGCATCTGTTCCTGGTACACCATTACATGATAAAAATGTACTTAAAAAATTTTAATTGTCCCTACTTCAAAATTAGTGATGATAGAAAATAAGGAATATTTTGAGCATATATAAATATTGTCGGTCTATGTGTGTGTTTGTGTGTAATAGTGCATGTATATGGAGACCAGAGGTTGACACAGAGTGTCTTTCTCACTTGCTCCTCATTAATTTTTTTGAGAAAGAGCCTCTCACTGAACTTGAAGATTGTAGATTTAGCAAGTCCCAGAGACCGTCTTGTCTCTGTTGCCCTGGACTGGGCTTACAGTCAGGTACCATTCACGGGTGCTTGGGATCAAACTCAGTTCCCTATGGTTTTATGACAAATACTATCCCGACTGAGACATTTCAGCAGCTGAAAGAGGTACAAAACTTATTAGTAAGTAAAACTTTAACCTGGTGTGATAGCATAGCCTATCATCTCAGCATTCGGGAGATGGAGCCAAGAGGATGAAATGTTAAAGGTCATCCTCAGCTACACAGTGTGTTCAAGCCCAGCCTGAGATACATGATTTTTTTTTGTCTCAATCAAAACAAATGAACAAACAGAAAACAAAAAATAAATAAAAATATTCTTAAGTTAGTTTAGTGTACAAAGTGGGGGATCTTGAACATTATTAATTTAAATAAAAAGATGTAATTCTGAACATGGAGAATGTAATTTTTAAATTTAATCAATAATAACACCAAGATTAGAGATAAGATATCTAAAAACTGTTTTTGGAAAATATTGTTAAATATGACCTGATTTGCTGGAAAGAGAATTAATTATTAGAGTATGAACTTTAATAGACCATGACCAAGACCTAGTGCTCAAAGCTTATGATGGTTTCATTGACAGGAGATGGAGTGTTGCAAATGCTGAGGGTATCCTTTGGTTGTTTCAGACTGTGATTCACGGCAGCTGAAGTGCGACAGTGTCAACTGGTAACGTGAGGTGTAGCTCTGGCGTAAGTCATGGGAAACCGTGACCCAGTGATGCATGTGTTTGCCCTCTTTCTAGACTGCTGCTCCTGACAAAACTGCATGACTTACAGGGTAGTGGTCGTCTGTGTTCCTGGATGAGATGAGAACAGGTAACTCAGGTACCTCATCACCTGCGTCCTACTGCTTTGTGTATTACAGTACCGGGAGGCAAGAAACCATCCCTGGCCCTTGGAGTAGTCTTTCTTTGTGCTCCTGATGTCTGTGTTTTGCTCTGACATAATGACCTGAAAGGTGAGTTTTGCTTGGGCAGAATCATCCTTGTGCTATGCTTCAGTCCTTCTGTCTCTCTTTCCTCATTATAGACAAATGCCTTAGTTTCAAAAAAGTGGAGAGATGAGAATGTGCAATGATAAATTTCTTAGGGTAAGGGGATACTGCAGTTCTGTTTTCTTCTATAACTCTGTGTGTGGAATCCCAGGCTGGGAACTTGCTTTGTGCATAATCCATGGGTGAGCAACAACTACAGTCCTTGGTCCTGTGAGACAGTGTTTGTGTGGTTGCCCTATCATGGCTTTCAATGTGCGATTCCTTCATTGTCTTCTGAGTGCTGTGGTTATTATTATGCCTCAGTATACACTTTTTCCATGATTGTCACACATGTAAAAATAATTCTTTGTATAATACATTCATTAGCCCACAACAGGACATTTTAGCCTTTTACATATCTATAATTTTGAAATGACACTGTATAACAAAACATTATCTAATGACAGGTGCTACTAAGAATACAAAGAGATTTGAAAACCATGATGAGACATTTGCTTTGGGCACAGACAGCATTCAATAAGAAAGGCAATGTGAGCTGTGTCTTTTCAAAAGCTAACTACACATTCATTAAGCTTTGCATTTTTTAAGGCATGCAACCTTGGAAATGATTGTTTCTGTAAGAGGAATAGACTCTGCAAGATTCTCAGTGGTAAAGAATCATTACTATCAGAAGTCAGTTAGGAATTTTGTATCTTAAGTAGTTTTTAAAATTTAAATTTCATAACTTATGTGTTAAAATATTTTATTTGCAATTAAGTAATGCTACAGTTTGTAAGTTTCCTCATATTTTATGCATTGGATTTGCAAATAATAATTATAAGTAATATGATGTTATTAAATATGGTATTGAGGTAGTCAACATGAAATTTCCAAAGATGCAAAAAAACAATTTATGTATATATATACACACACATATATATATCAGGAAAAAAGAGCCGACTTTTTGATAGCTCATGCCTTTAATCCTAGCACTAGGGAGGCACAGGCAGGAGGATCTCTCTGAGTTTGAGAGCAGTCTAGTCTACAGAGAGAGAGAGTTCCAGGACATCCAAGGCCAAAGAAACCTTGTCTTGAAAAGCCAATAAATAAATAAATGAAGAGAGATCATAAATTTGGGGGAGATTAAGGGGGCTGCATGAGAAGGTTTGGAGGGAAGAAAGGGAAGGAAAAATGATGTAATTATAGTTTAATTTATATATATATATAATATATATATTTAAACACACAAACACTTAAAGTCCTCTTGAAATATTGTAAGAATTGGAATTTCATTGACAGTAAAATACTTTAAAGATTGATAATTGCATCATATATGGGGAATTTATATGTCATATGACACATTTGAAATGTTATTCAATAAAAAAACACACATGAAAATATAGAAAGTTTATGTTAGTGAGTGAAAGTCAAGAAAACTTAGTGAGACAAATTCTAAAGTTATTGGGTGGACAGAAAATGTGAAACCTGAATATTGACTGATGGTCTGCTCCTCAGCAAAGAATTTTTAAATTTTCTCCCAAACCATTATTTTTTGTTTTTTCATTCTAGGTACTGAAAGGTAAAAAAACAACCAGAAACCTCACTGTAACATCTATGCATTGTTAAATTATAACAATTCATTTCTGTTCCACCATGTTAATTGTTAAATATATTCATTATGCAAAACCTTTGAGTGAAGCAACTGTGTACATTCTAGTTCATTTTAACTTTTCCTTCAAGATACTGAATACTAAATAAAACTGAAATCTTTGAAGACATTAATTCAATCTATAATTCAAAAAACATTTTTAAAAGAGAGACAGGGCATCTGTCACATGACTAGACAGTTATAAGTGACTATCTAGTCCAGGTCCCCAGAGTGGCAAAAATTCAAAGCAGGTTACCATTTTATTCTTTTAAATTACCCTCTTCTGCTCTGCTTTCAGAGGGATTTAAACTAATCTGTATTCAACACTACTTTGCTGGAGCAAAAGGGCAATGGTTATTGGTTATGTGTTAAAATTCACTTGGGAAAGAAGAAGATCTACAAAGAAATTGTTTTCAAATAAAGAGGAATAATATATAATGGAAACCACATTTTAAAGCTCTTCTCTTTGTCCTAGGAAGAATTTTAAGTAAAAAGAAAGATCTATTATACTCTTTTGCTATTCTCCTAAGTCTTGTGATAGGATTAGCTGTGGGAAATCTCAGGGACAACTTCAATATGAAATTCCTAGGGGAGAAAAGCAGATCAAATCCAAACTCTATGGATTTCTCTGGCACATTAGTGCCTGAGAATCTGTGAGAGTTTTCAATGTCCTTTATTCATTAAACATTCTGCACTTTTGTCCTTGAATATAGCACTTAGGCCTACGTATAACCCTTGATTTCATAATGCTTTCTGGACTACTAGAATCCATGTAAGATTTATTAAATGTTCTGTGATCATAGGTAATGATTTTACAATTCCCCTTTTGCTGAGATTGAGAAATAGAAAAGCTGTGATTTGTTTTTGGTATTTAGAGAGCACCCATCAAAGCATTACTTCAGTCCTTGATGATCCTACTCTCTTCAAGGTTACAAGAGATGCAGCTCTTGTCACAAACCAAAGGTACTGTCATTTTAATCATGCCACAGTTTCTTCTTTTACCTCTATTAATATCAAAACAATATCATGAAAATAACCTTTAATTCATGCTTACTAACTTTTTTTATATCCCTTTCATACTTACAGACTTGTTCTTGCATTTGTCACCAGTGACTTTCATGCTATGAAAGTAAGTAGGTAAATTGGAAAGATTTACCTCATAATTTCACTTAATGAATTGTTAACCATTTGCTATTGCCAAACACCAGGGAATCAGTGGCACAACAGAGAGACAGTCTATTCCTTATGGCATTTGCAATTAATTTTGAGAAGCAGACACTGAACAAGTAATTATAGAGGTGCCAGATGTGCCATGGGAGCATGTAATTCAACAGCTTAGCCTAGATTTGAATTTAGAATTTCCCTGCTGTGGTATGGCCTTTCTGCACACTGTGAATACAAGTTGCTACCATTGGTTAATAAAGAAGCTGCTTTGACCTATGGCAAGGTAGGAGACAGTCAGGTAGGAAATCCAAGAGAGATACAGGAAGAAGAAAGGTGGGGTCAGAGGAGAAACTTCGAGCCGCTGCCTGGGAAGCAAGCTGTAATGGAACTCAGGTAAAGCCACAAGCCATGTGGCAAAATATAGATTAGTAGAAATGGGTTAATTTAAAATATAAGAGCTAGCTAGCAATAAGCCTGAGCCATAGGCCAAACAGTTTGTAATTAACGTTAAGCCTCTGTTTGGTTATTTGGGAACAGGTGCGGGGGAGAGATTCATCCATTTACATCTCTCCCTGAATCCAGGTTTTCAGGTGAAGTCTAAGAGTAAGTAGTGTTGACTTGTGACATGGGGTGTAAACATGGATTTTCTAAAATGAAAGAGCAAGTTTATCTCTTATTTCTTTCAATGACCATCTACTCTTTCACCTTGAAAGATTGTATCAAATCTAGATGAGTTACAATGAAGAATTAGAATAGGAAAGAGTAAAAGCATTAACTTTTTATCAGGAATGTGGATTCTTAATAATATGGCGATTGAGCAGATGTGACAGGGAAGGTGAAGAAAATCCCAGCACTCCAGATTCTGTCACTGACTAGTAGACAGTGTACTTTCTTGACACTAGTTTCATCACAAGAAGATTAGGTTTGGGAAAAATTAATGAGAATAGTTCTGTGTTTGTCAGTAATAATGTTCCTTGCATCCATGTAAAAGGAAGACACGGAAGGACTCTCCTGTGACTCAGTGCTGGGAATGTGGAGAGAGGAGTTTCCTGGAGATTTGCTGGAGAGCAGTGGAGAACAATAGAGAATGATACTGGAAGTTGAACTCTGGTCTCCATGTGTGCATGTACAGGTGAGTGGACAGGTACTCATAATCACAGGCATGCACAACTCTCTCTCTCTCTCTCTCTCTCTCTCTCTCTCTCTCTCTCTCTCTCACACACACACACACACACACACACACATACACACACACACATGCATATACATGCACACACACATATATGTAGTCACACACAGAAACCTAATTTTGGCTTCATATTCCATTCCAGCATCCTCTATCTGGGATATTGAAATAATCTGATAAAAAAAAATTCTGTGGTAATATCACATCTTTAAGAACATTTATATTGATTGCCAACAGGGGCCATTTAAAGACAGATTGTCTGTTTTTCATTTCCTCATCTTCCTTGTGTTAACTTTTCATGGTTTTAATATTTTTTTCATTTATTTTCTTATGCGTTATCTTTTGTAGTGCTGGGTCTCAAAATTATACTATATGCGTGGTGTATAAGTGTTCTACTATAGAGCCAAAACTGTGCCCATTTGTAGATTTTCTTATCACCTTGACTTTACCAATTGAGTTCTTTCTCATATCTTATACTTCTTTCTTCTTGAAGTATATATGTATATAATTTCTCTTTCAATTATTTTCTAGTACGTCCATCATTTAGTGTATGGGATGGTCAATGTAGGTTTGAAAGCATTATTTTCATCATGGAGGCAACAAAGAAGAAACAAGAAGAATACAAGAGAAACAGTGTGACAAATAGAGAATGAATTCCTGAATTCACATCTTAACTCCAACATCTTCCTACCAGCATGGGACAACTTACTCAGCCAATATCTCACTGTCATATCTTAAGTAGCTACAACATCAACGACTATTTCATAGTTTTGTTCTGGAATAGATTAGATAATACTTTAAAGAGTTTTGATGTTCTATAAAATATTTTTAAAGATACTTTAGAGAAAACACTGTAAATACTATTTTTCATTAACAATAAGAACACTAATGAAAGGACATAATCATTTAATATTAACTAAAATTGACTTAGATATCAGTGAAGTTTAGAGTTTATTAGTACTTATGCTTCAGACATGGTTCTACCAATGGTTGGATAGAACTAAACATAAAAAAATAATTTCTTTTATTATAAAACAGCACCTACAGGAGGAAGTGTGCATTGCGTATCTGTGAGGAACAACATGCTCATTCACATATACTCAATGGTTAATATTTTTGAAAAAACATTTAACTTTTCCATACACTTCTCATTTGCTTTACTTATATCTGGTCATTGTCTTCATCTCTTTCTCCTTTCTGCCTCTGAATGTGTGTTCAACAAGTGCATTTTTAGTGTATATATTTTATCATAACAGTAACAACATCTCCTTTCTTAGAACCTATATAATGCTACTATGAATATCTTCTACTTCATCATTAATTTCTTCAAAGATATAGTATTATTATTGGTGATGAAAGTTAAACATTTGGCTTAGAATGTAGCTCAACAGGGTAAGTGCTTAACAAGCATTCACACGGCCTTGGGTCTGATCCCAAACACTCCATAAAAACATGTGCAATTGTGCTTGCCTATAATCCCAGCAACCAAGAGGGTAGAGGCAAGAGAATCAAAAGTTCAATATCATCCTGGGTGACATAAGGAAGCAGGCAGCTAGTCTGCACTATAAGAGCTCTTGTCTTTAAGAAAATGAAGAGTTTACAAAAGGCAACATGCTACTACTATTAAAGAAATGGAGGAATACTGAGACAGAAGGAGGCATTTTGGTCAGAAATGGCTACTGGAACTGAGTTTTATCTGACTTGTAAGATGATCCTATGGCCTTTGGTGATGGTTTGATCTCCATACTCTCATAGGTTTGAATTCTTGGTCCCCAGGTACAGTAACTGTGTGAGAAGGATTAGGAGGTGCAGCCTTGTTGGGGAAAGAATGTCACCCTGGGTTTGGGACTTCAGAAGCCCATGACATTCCCAGTTAGTTTTCTGCTTCATGCTTGTAGATCAGGTGTAAGCTCTTAGCTACTGTTCTGGTGTCACACCTATTTGCCTGCTCACGTGATGGTCATGGACTTGCCCTCTGAAACCATTGGCTCCATTAAACTCTTTCTTCTCTAAGTTGCCTTGGTCATGATGTCACTTTACAGCAAGTAACTAAGATAACTTTTTACTTTGTATCACAGAGATGTTGAGTCACACTCTTCTTGAAAGTTAAGAAACTATTAACTGCTACCTGGTGATTTCACAGGGCATCCCCACACTCATGTTAACCCAAGCCCAGTTCTTTTGATGTGCTTTTGAGTTATTCACAATATCTATGTTGTTTCTGAGTATGATTTTCCAAGATAACTCACAAAGAAAGTAGATTACAATTATTTTCAAATTCTTGGAAGACATAAATTTAGGGGCAGATGGTCTTACATTCAGACCAATGGGAGAAACCCAATGACCCTAAGAGAAAGGTAAAGTGAGATTCCTATTCTCTCATCTTCCTTTGTCTGCTTTCCACCAAACCTGTCAGCTTCTGCTATTCACTATCTCTCTGTACCAAGTCCTGTTCCTGTGTCACCTGGTCTGTGCATTTGTCTATTCTTCCTGCAGAAGCCCCAAGTCTCATTCTGCTAGCAAACTTGGTCCACAAGATCTGCTCATTTGTCAGAGTTCTTTTTGCTCCCTGACCTCTGGCTTTCCAGATGGGTTTTGAATTTCTCATTAACATAATGCCTTTCACTGATACACAGTCATTTAATAAAAAAAGAATATCTTAATTAAAGCACACGATTAGCTTTGTCAATTCAAGTGAAAATGACTCTCTAATTTAGACACAGGCATAGAATTTTAAAGTTAGGAGAGGCCTTAGAGATCACCTAGTAAATGAATGGTTTTTGTAATTGTTCTCTCCTGCTGTGCACATTAGCATCTCTGCTACATTCAATGCTGTCAAACATAGACTTTTAAGAGAGATATTGTGACCTTAGAAACACAGACGGTGTCTGATAGTGGGACTTCTTAGCAATCTTGCTGAAGTCCTTTGACCTTATAGTTCATGACATAATTATTTGTTAGGCTTTAGATAGAATCATCTGTGGCTTAGAGGAGATAATAAAAGGGATTACTACCCAGGCAGTTTCTCCCTCAAACTCAGTTTTCCTAATCTTTTCCCCTATGGCAACAGAGCAATTACTTTCCAGCATGTTGATTCCTTTGTATTTTAAATATAGATAAATGCAATCATGCTGAAAACCTGAGGGTTGGTGTGCTCCTGAACTGAATTCCCAGTTTGCTGAATGGCATTCCTTCACAGCTTATTTTTCTGAAAATCAGGGTTGTAACAGCATGTGAAGAACCAAATGGATTTCAAGTAAATCCTTCAGTGTTGCTCTGACAAAGGAGGAAGTCTTACACACCTACATCTTCAGGAAGCCATGGTTTCCAGGAAACAGAATGCATTCTCTTTACTTAATATTGGTTTGTCAGCTGTGTTTCTTTAGAAATTATAAGTTGATAAATAGAAAAAAGGATTTTTTGTTTTATAAACTTTATTATAAGCATCACTTACAAATAAATAACATCACACAGAAAAATTAAACAAACTCAAAGTCTGTATTGTCAATAAATTTCTTTGAATACAGTTAGAATGGGAAAGGAAGCTGTAGAGCTTTACATTCAATTTTGCAGTTTCACTATGAAATGTATTTTATATACCAATCTAACACCAAAACTAAAATCTCCATGTGTGGTTTAGCACTTTCCTTCAATACTGAAACATTTCATCCTTCAGTGAACTCATTATGACAGAAAATAAACAAATCAAAAAGCTTTATGAATTCCCAGAAACAGACCGGAATCATTAGGTCCCATCCTTTCCAAGAATATATTAATAGTAAAGACTGCTGAGAGTCACCGTCAGACAATCCGAATTGTGAAGAAGACTCTCTGAGTACAACTGGCTGTTAGAAGCAGAGACCAGTCCAGCAGCCTGGAAAAAACAAAACAAGAGACTGATCCAATTGTCTGGACAAAAACAGAGACCAGTCCAGATGCCTGGAAGAGGCTCGTACCAAAGGATCTATCTGGAAAAGACATTCTCCTGCCTGCATGCGAGCTGTGCAGTGTGCCCCAGGTTCCCAGGTTTTGTGAGCTGTCACCCGTGCTGGGTGGGCTTTGGTGATGTAGCTTCCTTTGAGTAACTTCTGGTGCTTCAAGTAACCCTTCCCCCACATTCCTGTAAGCAAGCCTAATAAAACTCTTGATTCACCAAATCGAATTTTGGTGGTATCAGCACTTGTCTGCCATGGACTACTTATCTAGAGCTAGTAGTTATGAGTATGTCGCCTCCCCCAGAAAAATTCTGTCACACAACATCATGATAGAATTAAAGCCAGGAAAAAAAAAAACTGCTTTATCTCCTCTTTCATAACTCATGTCCATTAACTGCTTTCACTATTTCTTCACTCCCTTAGATTTTGCCTTTCTTATTTGAGTTGAAAGGAGAGGACAGGATACCATGAAGCAGAATCTCTGAAAGGATATGTTCAGACAGTACCTCAACTAAACGACATATGCAGGGAAGCCAAGTCACATCAACATGAGCATGCCTAACAATTAACTTGGGCAGAGTGCCAAATGAGCTTAGAGAATTTAAATCCAGCTGTTCCATGGGAAGTGAGTCTACCTCAATATTTTAAATGCCTGGATTGAGAAATCATTCATCAGTCCTTTGGTTAACTTGTCCAAAATGACATTGCCTCCCTTTGAAAATCAAAAATGTCTTAAGATCTCATGAAAACTGGTGTGCTTTAGATGTATTGCTGTACTTTTACCAGTTCCTAAATAGCTAACAAAACAATGTATCACATATAGTAACACTTGTTAAAACTATGTGTAAATAGTTTATAATTACTGTTATTATCACAATAAACCCTGGATTTATATCAATTGGATAAGGGAAACTGAAAAGCAAATACTGAAATTATTTGAATATTTTCTTCCTTTCTTTTCCAGAGTGGTATTTAGCATATCATTGAAAAAAGCTATTATCTCCAATTCTTTCCTCTGAAGGCTAGAATGCATGACATGAGTCTCCAGTAATGTGCAGTCTCAGGATGAAAGTGTAAAAAGCAAACACGTTCTTCCCCACAAGGGACAACATGTGGCCCTGTGAGCAGTCTTTTTCAGGGAGGGTAGATGTGACTCGCTGAGACAATTTAATGTCTGCTTCTCCATTCTAAAATTACAAAGAAAAACTCATGGTGGCAAAGGTATTTTATTTGACAATGAAAATTTTTAGACATTGCTTAAATTTGTAAATGCTATTTCTTATGGTTAATTGTCTCATATTTAAATCCAATAATTTTTATTTTTCATCGAATTTTTAGTTATTAATGAAATAAACTCCTATATCCTCACTTCTTGAGGATTTACAAATAATTATAATAGGTATTAATTTGGGTACTCCTGATGAGGACAGGAGACAGAAACTGCCTAGTCAGTTTAGAATACGAGTCTCTGAAAAGCTAGAGCATCAATACCTTTACCTTCAATGTCTTGACTGGAGCCTAGAAATGGAAAGAGCTCTAGCTTCTCTTGACTTTTATCCAGGAGCTACATGTGGGTTTTGTTGAAATGCTGGCCCAGACTCTAATCCCTTCCTGTGAATAGCTTTTGAGCTGGATCATTGGATTTTCATGGTTGAAATCGGTTAAGTCTATTCTCTGTGTTCAGCCCATCTTCTCCATGAGGGGGACCTTTCATTGCAGCTTTAATTAGGGCTCTGTTGAAGTCCATTAAGGCATAGCCATTTACTCTTATCTTGAAAGACTAGAATCTATCCCCAGCCTTGGCTGAAGATCTAACACTCTAAAATATCAAAAATTTAGGCCTTTAATCCCAGCACTCAGGAGACAGAGGAAAGCAGATCTCTGTGAGTTCAAGGCCAGCCTTGTCTACATAGTGACTTCCAAGACAATCAGGGCTATCTAGTGAGATCTATCTAAAAAAAATCCAGGAAGAAAAGAAGAGTGAATCTAGAAAGGTCTGTCAACAACCTTTTCAAGAATTCTTCCCGCAGAGAGCAGATTTTGGTGCTAAAGAGAGGGAGATAGTTAACCCTTTAATGGGATAATATACTTTTCTTTTTCAGAAACCTGTCCTTTTCCTTAGTTCTCCTTTGGGTAGTTGCCATATTTACAGCTTTCTGCTCTGGAGTTTTTTTTTTAAACACTAACAAAGTTGTACTTGAGTTTTTTCTTCTGAGTCCCTTCTTAAATATATATTTTTTTAATTAACAAGACTAAGATCTGCCAAAATTGGGAACCCCAATTTTTCTGGTAACACTATTGATCAATACTTTAAATAGATCACATAGATCAATACTTTAAATAGTGGGTAGATCACTGAAAATCCTTATTGTGTTGATATGTTTCTGTTTTTTTTTTCATTATTCAGTGCTCATCTCATAGGCCTTTATAGTGATTTGAATGTAAAATGTCCCCCATATGCTCATGTTTTAAACAAGTGGTCTATTCTCACCTGTGCTGCTATTTGGGGAGCCTTGTTGGAGGAAATGAGGCAATGGGGAGCAAGCCTTAATACTGTCGCCTAGCCACGTTTCCTGTTTATTCTTACTCTCCTGACTTCAAATCCAAGGTGAGAAACTGACTTCTTGCTCTGGCTGTCGTGGCTTTTTGCCATGGTGGAATGTAACTCCTTTAAATGTAAGCCAGCGTACTCTTCTTTCTTTAAATTCCTTGTTGTTAAGTATTTTCTCTCAGCGATAAGTACCTACTACAGCCTTGTTGTAGCCCTGCTACAGGGTGGGGAGAAGAGAGACCCATGGAGAGATGGAAACATCTAGTGTAACATTACCCATATGTTTTGGAAGCTAGGAAGCAGCTCTTTTATCTTCTTGAGTAGTGAGTTCCAGGATGGAACCTATTTGAGGAAGGAAGACTGTGAGTTGTGTTTAAGGTCTATTGAGCTTGAGATAAACTTGAGATGACTGTGTAGCAAAGAGCAGCTTGTCAAGTTGAAAACTTTACTTAGTTGAAAAAGTACTGAGTGCGGTGCTGATAGCCCAGAGATAGCCCAGAGTCAGAACACGGGAGATGCCTGAGGAGGAACTCTCAGAAACTCTGCTTTTAGTTGAGAACATTTTTCCTGAGGGTACTTGGAAGAAACCGTAGAGAAAAATAGAATATTATAAATGCTGATCTTCATGTAGTAGACTTTCAACAGCTTTCCTTTGGTAAAGAACAAAATATAGTAACATATCTAATGCAAAAAATAGAACAAGTAAAGCATGGTATTTGATTTATGATTTGAAATATTATTAGTGTTCCTTAGTACAATTATTTGTGTGTGTGTGTGTGTGTGTGTGTGTGTGTATGTAAGTACATGTTCCTGCATGTGTGCTTGTGTGTGCATGTGAGCTTGTGTGTATGTGTGCCTGCCATAACGCTCACCTGGAGATGAGAGCACCTTAGTAGCTGCATTTCTTTTTCAACATGTAGGTCCCAGGGAATAAACTTAGGTTTGTAGGCTTGGCAACAAATGCTTTATCCTGCTCTGTGGTGATATTTCATTTGTGCTGAAATGTGGTGATATTTTATTTGTATGTTAATAAATAAAGTTTGGCTGGAGATCAGAGGTCATAGCTATCCATAAACAAAAGTCAGGCAGTGGTAATACACGCCCTGAATCCGATCACATGACAAGCAGAGTCTCTGTGTGTTCAAGGACACAGCCAAGCATGGCAACACATGTAGTTGATGTTATCCTGTTCCTGCCTGGCTCCCGAGGCCCTCAGACCCAAGCAAACACACAGAGACTTATATTTTTTACAAACTGTATGGACTAGTGGCTCAGGCTTCTTGTTAGCTGTTCTTATATCTTAAATTAACCCATTTTTATTCATCTATACCTTGTCATTTGGCTCGTGGCTTACTAGTACTTTACATCCTGTTTCTCATGGCTGCAGCTGGCAGTGTCTCTCTCTGTCTCAGCCTTCAACTTCCCAGACTTCTCTTCTTTCTTTGTCCTGCCTATACTTCCTTCCTGGCTACTGGCCAATCAGCATTTTATTTATCAATCAGTCATCCACAGCAGACACATGCCTTTAATCCCAGTACCTACCATAGAGACCTGGAGGTCTGTATAGACAGTCAGTGACAAGGAAGTGATGTAGCTGGGCTTAGAGCCAATGAGAAGGCAGAACATCAAGGCAATAAAGACACAGGTTAGATAGGAAGAAGCTCTCTTGGTAAGCAATGGTGGCTTGGTGAGCTAAGGTTAGTTGGTGGCTATCACTCTGATCTCTATGGATTTCACCCCTGTATTTGGCTCTGTGGTTCTTATTTAATAAGACTGTTTAGAAATTTGTCTACACTGCTCAACCATCCTACCCATCCTGATATTCTTGTAGTTGTTGTTAGAGAAGAAATGAAATAGGGATAGAAATACTATATTAAAGGTTAACTTCCCAAAACAGAGTTTCATAGAGTGATAGGCTTCACATTTTATGACACTACAATGTTAGTAATGACAAAACATTCCACAGGACATAAAAATAAAGCTAACATTTTATAAATTATGTTGTCATCATTCTACTAATAAAAGCACACTCACTATAAACCACACAATTAAATATTTTAAAGATTTATTTTTATTTTAAATTATGTGTACATATGTGTGCTTATCTGCAGGTTTGCTCATGTGAGTGCAGGTACCTGCAGAGGCAGAAGGCACCAACACCCCTGATATGTGTTTTTGAGCCACCCAGTATGAGTGCCTGGAAATGAAATCCAGTCTCTACAAGAACAACAAGCACTCACAACTGAATATTTCTTAAAAGACTGAATAAGGTAGAAATAAATAGAATGTATTAGAAACAATTATATTTAAGTTGATGCTATGATGTTGCATGTTGATTCTCTGTAAAAACAACAGGGAAGAGGAAAAGGAAAGCCCACTACAGGAAGTCCTCTCAGAGGCTGTGTGAGTGATCAAGTGGCCAGGCCTTGCCAGAAATCATCTCAGAATGTACTCTCATCTCTGTGTAATTCTGAGGACTTTTATTCTGAATAACAAAAGGGGATTCAGAAATTTAATTTAAAAGGTAATAAACCACATGGTGTGGATTGTTATTTATATTTTGATCAAAATATCTTCTGTTTATGGTTACAATGAAGAAAATTTCTAAAGTGAATTCTTATCCTATAAGAGGGAAATTCCATTACAATTATCTTGTGACTCCACAGCATCGACTCATGTCCCCAGGACAAAGAAATGAAGGCAATTTCAAAAGCTTCCAGAGGCAGATTGAGGCCCTTGATAGTCCAGGCATACATGATGCTGATAATTCTCCGCATGCCAACAACTTGCAGATAGCATCATCGTAGCTTTGTCCAGACAATTTGTCTTCAGAATTTGTTTATTTTTAGATAGGTTATTAAATATTTTCAAGAGTCATGTATTATTTTAAAAGTAAAGATTGATTTTAATTTGTGATATGCATATATGGGTTTTACTTGGGGTCTCTAACATGCCATTAAAATGTAATGTTTACTAAATAAGGTTATTCCTCATTAACTATTTACTACTGCACCATTATAAGACCACTTTGCCTTATTTTTTCTTTTCTTTCCAGTAATACACAGTTCTCAGGAAATGCAGTGCTTCTTCCTTAGTCATATTTTATTTTCCAATGTGTTCACCAGGTATTTATTTCACTGTTAGCAGATTCACATAGGTAACCAGTCCATCATGTGTTAAATGGGATTTATGTGGTATAAGTGAGTCATTATGCAAACATAATTCACCCTGAAAGAAAAATGATGAAAGCAAGCCATCGTGGAATATGCCTGATGTAAACATTCCTTAGAACTCTGTTACCTCCTTGACTGACCATTTCTGTTAACCAGCCTCATCTTGTAAAGCTGAGCAAGCTTTATACTATTTCATTGAGATTTCAAGATGCAGTGTTGATGAACTGCTGATTTAAATGTATTCTAAAGAAACACACACTAGTTAATAATCAAGCTATGGGCAAGATTATGTTTCCTTTCCATCCACCCTCACTGTGACCTTGAAGGAGTCACATAAACACCCACAGCTTCTGATTCTTCATCACACCAGGATAAATCCTAAATTGCCTTGGATGGCGTTGCAGGTCCTTGTGGACTTTCTTTACTAATTAGTTCAGCCTTATCTTTGCTTGCTCCCTCTTTTCATCCTCTCAGAGCACATATTCACATTTCATGCTCTAAGAATACTCAATTACTGCAGTCCACAGGAACTATTTCCCCATATTTCTGAGCTTTAATTCAAGCTTCTCTGTGGAACTGTCTCAGATATAGCGTAAGTCTTCCTCCCTTTCTTGAAGAGCTCCCTTTTCTAGAAGTTGAGGTATTCTCTGTCACATGTATGGGTCTTTGATGGCAATGTCCACACCATAAAGGTCACTCTATTATCATTTCTCGAACTTGGTCAAGAATATGATTTAGCAAAGTGAACTGCCTTTCCCCACATACATAGATTTTGCTTAGCATCCTTATTGGATGAACTTATATGGATTTATAGAACATAATTTTAAAAAAAAAATCAAAGTTATAAAATTAACATAACCACTCTATGTCAAATGTGAATACCAAACAACACTCTAAAATGTTTCTCAAGCAATTACTGTGTACTAGGATAATTGGTAAGTACTAAAAATATGCAGATGATTAATGCCTAATAATAGTCTTTGTCCTTGCAATGTTTAGTACAAAAAGAAGGGGCAAGAGAGTGAATAAACAGACAGAAGGATGATCTACTGAGTCCTATCATGGATAAACTGTTTCCTGTACTATGACAGGTTCTGCAGAACTGTTCCTAGAGGGCAAGGGGTGATTTCTAATGTAATGGGATCTGAATGGTCTTGAGTCTCTGATAAGAAAAGGGAATAAAGACCATGCTGGCAGATGTCTCTGGCATGTATAATGGATAATGAAAATTGTTCTTAGAGGCCAGTGAGGATATGGCTGCCCTGAGACATGATGTGCACACATAGGAGGGAACCAACTCCTGTGTGTTGATCTCTGACCCCTGCCCCACACACTCACCATGGCATATGTGCCCCCATTTTCTCCTCTCTCTCTCTCTCTCTCTCTCTCTCTCTCTCTCTCTCTCTCTCATTTTTATATGTATAGCACACCTTTCCTCTAATGCCTGTGACAAAAGCCCTGTGCTAAGGAGCACACTGCTATGGTTGGTGTCCAGATTTCTGAGATGTTTAGGATGTGATGACACATCACAAATGTAAGAAATGAGAAGACTGGTTATAATCCTAGAACAGTAGCTGTGTGGATACTCATATCAAGATGGGGGAGAAGACTAGTGATAATCCTAGGACATAGCTGTGTGGGTACTCACACCAAGATAAGGGGGATGGCTAGAGGTGTAGTGGGTAGCCATTCCAGCTTTGGTCTGGAAGTTCCAACCCCCATTAAGGCTTCCGTAACTATCACGCCTACAAGGCGGGGCCAAGGGAGGGCCTGAAGACCTGAGATCGGGACACGTGGTGCTCTCTTCTTGCTTGGACCTGGACGTGAGAGGTAGACGGAGGAGGGTTCTCCAGAGAACACCTCCGGACTGCGCTGCGTCTTTTCCAGAACCCACCACCTACCTATCCCTTCATTTGTAAGTTACCCACTAAATAAATCTTCCTTTTAACTACGTGGAGTGGCCTAAGTAATTACATCAATATAGAGGGGAAACTGACATTTCAGAATTTGGTGCCTGCCAGAATTTTATAGTATATATAGTATATATAGTATATAATTATTTGAAGTTGAACTAATGTTGTGAATCAAGAATGAAAAACACATGGCTTACTATGTAAAAATCAGTGTAAGTTCATAAGCTGTCAGTACATTGTGGAGGTGCACACACATGTATATTGGGCACATTCCTGACCATATTATGATGGAAAAAACATCATGTTTTGAATTTAAAAATATTTATGAGAATCCTAGTTCTGCATCTAAACTAAGGAACCCCATCGAGAGCCCATTATCAGTGTAGCAGAACCCTAAGGACTTGAGCCAGACCAATGCCTCACGGCAATGAACACTTACTTGCAAGTAGACATGAATAGACTAAAGAGTAAACTGTGTGACTTATGGGCCACACTACCTCCTCCACAATGAGATTCTTCTCCTTTTTTCTGTTTGTTTTTTGTTTCTTCCATTTTGTTTGGTTTGGTTTTTGGTTTTTCTTTAAATTATTTTTTGTTTTGGTGGGATGTTGCATGGGCAGAGGGTGGATGCAAAGGGGCAGGTAGATAAGTGACATTGGAATGCATGATGTGAAATCCACAAAGAATCAATAAAAGTTAAAAAAGAATTTTAAAAAAAAGGAAAAACAGTCTGATTTTGATTTCAAATTAGACATAAAGTTATCCCATTCTTTGCTTTATCTGCTAGACAATGCCAAAGTAAGCCTGTCAATGGTGGTTTCCGGCACTCTTTTGTAAATGCCTTCCTTTAAATTCAGACATTGATCTTTGTGTTAGGGTTCTCATGTCTGTGACAATACTTCACATCAACTGCTAAAAGAGAAAAGCCAGATTTGGGCTCATCGTTTCTGTGCTTAAGTGCCTTATGGTGGAAGGGTGTGATATCACAGCATTCTAGACAGGAAACAGAGCAGAAGAAGGAGACAGGTGCTGTGAAATATGACGTGTTCCCCATCGAGGCCCACCCCCTCAGTTTTCCAAAACTTCCCCAAATAGTGCCCTTAATGGGGACCAAGTAATCAATATCTGAATCTTTTGAGTGGATACTTTATATCCAAACCATAAAGTCTTTACTTCTTTGTTCTCTTATGGTTGCACAAGTTCTGGTCAATGAGTTATAAGCAGCAAGGATACATGGAGAGGCACTAGTTGGGATGGTGGATGTACCACAGCCTGGCCTCTTTAAGAACTGTCATTATCAGAATTCACTTCACTCCTGTAGGGCAGTCCAGCTTGCGTAAGAAACAAGCCTTGATTCTTCTGAGTCAGTTAGATTTCTACAATGTGGTTTCTAAGGATAGCCTTGTCTACCTTTAATTATCAGTGTCTGGTTGTGAAAAAATATCCAAACAAAACCCAAGAAAATTTTTGTCAGAAACTACTGAAGAGATATTTTATCTTCTTAATTTTGGTCAAGTTTCAGTACTTTGAGGATTAAATATATTAAAGGAATATAGAATATTCTATGTTGTGTTTTGAATGTGAGATATTTCCTATAGGCTTATGTGTTTCAATTCTACATTTTCCAGAAAACTTTAGAATAAAACTTTTGCGAGGTGGAGCCTTCCAGAAGGTAACGAGTCACTAGGGGTGAGTCCTGATGTTTGATAAACCGGTAGTGCTTTCTGGGTTTTCTAACTCTCTGCTTAGCAACTGTGAATATCATGTGATCAGTAGCTCTGGTTACTGTTTCCCTGTGTTCTCTGCCTTTTCAGACTTTATTTCCCTAAATGTGAGCCCAAATCAACCTGCATTAAATTGGTTCTAGCTAGGCATTTGGTCACAGCAAAGCAAACACAAACATATGTAGCACGAATCTTAAAAGGTGTTATTAGTAGAAACAAATCTGGAGCCAGGTATTGGGGTGAACACTGAAAGATCAGAGAAGCAGAACAAGCCACAGCTACCTCACCTTGCCAATTCCTCAGCTGATTCCTGTTTCCTCAGACTGGATGCCTCTCTGTCCTCATCTGAATGGCTCTCAGCTGAACTGCTGCTCAAAGCCTGAAAGCTTAACCAGGACAAAAGCTTCTAGTTTCTGGTCTTCACACCTTATATACCTTTCTGCTTTCTGCCATCACTTCCTGGGATTAAAGGCGTGAGTCACCATGCCTGGCCGTTTCCAGTGTGGCCTTGAACTCACAGAGATCCAGACAGATCTCTGCCTCTGGAATGCTAGGATTAAAGGCGAGGGTGTCACTATTTTCTGGCTTCTATATCTAGTGGCTGTTCTGTTCTCTGACCGCAGATAAGTTTATTATGGTGCACAATATATTGGGGAACACAATATCACCACAAACAGATATGTTCAAACCTTAAAAACCAGCCCAAGCTACCAGAAACTAACTTAAAATTGTTTTAATATATGTATCATAAGTTTATTGAACACTTCCTTAGAGATTTAGTATTTTAGAGTTCAATAGAAGCTTATAACATAACCAGTTTTGCGGACACCTGAATATATATTCTTTTATTTTTATTCTTCCCTCATGCATCACATCCTGACTGCAGTCTCTTCTCCCGGATATACCCCATCTCTCCTCAGAAAAGAGCAGGCTGGCTTCCCAGGGATATCAACCAAATACGGCACAGCAAGCCACAATAAAAACCTGTCACATGTCATCCCGTCAAGGCTGGATTTTTAAGTAGTCGAAGAAAGGTGTTTATTAAGAGTGAGGAAATACATACGTCCAGTCAGCAGAGGAGGATAAAGATCTCCAGTGTGTGTGGGGGGCGGGGTGCAAATCTTCACCATTCCTCTTGGATTGGGTTTTTAAAGTCTTTAAAAGGTTCCTCTCCCCCAATTTAGGGTTGGTCAGTTTGAGGAAAGACAAGATGGTTGACTGGCTGACCTTTTGTAAATACATCCCAATCCAGATCCAGCCTTGAACTTCTTGAACCAATCCATCATCAGGAGCCCACTCTCAGGAGAGGAAGTCCAGAAGGCCTTTGTTTTAAGTTACCAGACTTTTGCCTCACATCATGAGGGTGAGGAAAAAGTCAATTATCTTGCAAGTTCACCACCTTTATCACCTAGTAAGGACTCCTTTCCCTATCCATCTGCCTATCAGAGAATCTGACTTTGCTATAGGTCTCCATTTTTTGTGTGTTCTTTTAAATTTATTTATTATGTATACAACATTCTGCCTCCATGTATGCCTGCCTGCCAGAAGAAGGCACCAGATCTCATTACAGATGGCTGTGGACCAACATGTGGAATTGAACTTAGGACCTCTGGAAGAGCAGCCAGTGCTCTTAATCTGTGAGCCATCTCTCCAGCCTGGGTCTCCATGCTTGATTATATTTATTCCCATTTGCTTCAGGAAGAAACATCTCTGATGAAAGCCAAATAAGACAGTAATCTATAAGTATAGTAGAATATTATTAGGGGTCATTTTGTTTCTCTTTTTTTTTTCCTTAGACCAGTATTATTTGATTTTACTTTAGGCCTCTTGGCTATTTAGTGCCTAGTTCTTGGTCACCTAAGCAGTGTTGTGTGTGAGTTCCATCTAATGGAGTGGGTCTTAAGTCACATCAGTTTTGGGTCAAATGAATAGATTTCTAGAAAAGGACAGAATCAGAAACTATTTTATGTGGAAATCAATTATTTTCCAATTTGCAATTACTTTTAGAAACATAGGAGCAGATTAATACATAATGGGTTTTTCAGAGAAAAAAATATTAGGATGTGGGCAAGTTATCAAATCAGAGGCCCTCCAACATGCACGTGAGGTCCATCTTCTAAGCGACCAAAGGGTGACAAGTCACTACTTCACATCATGATTTTTGTTCTTTCTGAGTGAATCTTTTTACTTCATTCACTTTCAGGGTCATCACATTTTAAAACTGAGTGGGAGTGAAAGGACCTACTCCCCTGGCTAGGTAACATATTAGCATCTTACATTGTTTAATAACTGTATCCAATTGCAAATGTCACTAAACAGCAATTCCACAGAAAGTCCCATGCACAAAGTTCAGTGGTGCATGGCACAGCTGATTACATGCAGCTCTTTTTGAAGGGGTAATTATTCTTAAGAAGAATATTTCATTACCCCTCAATCTGGATGCAGTTTATACACATACAACTGAAAGCTTCATAAGGTCTGCAACCAAAGTTCGGTATAAACATGCCAGTATTTGTAGGTTATTTTGGTGAGCCTTCTGCATGATTGAAATGCACTATTTT
Organism: Peromyscus aztecus; assembly: GCA_902168405.1. NCBI lineage: Eukaryota > Metazoa > Chordata > Mammalia > Rodentia > Cricetidae > Peromyscus > Peromyscus aztecus. Next base: position 51,891 of record CABHPQ010169255.1, read on the forward strand.
AAGTTATGTGTCAAAGCTTATTAAAACTATCATCAATCGCACTGTTGAAATTTTAAAAAGGTTCTACTAGTTTAATGCATGATTTGTAATACCCGTCACTTGAAACAAAGCAGCGTTCTATGCAGTTTCCAAGCAACCGATCTTTTCCAATTACTGTTTAGCATTGAATTCTGTCCCTAGATTCACAATGCTTCCCACTTCTTCACTATGTATATATTTAGAAACATGCAGAGGAATAAACTATTGCATTATTTCAACCAAATCTGATGTATGTCATGAGTAAAATGTGTATAAACAATATAAATGCATTAGGGCATTCAAAACTGAATTGCATGAGTTTAACTTAATGCCAGTGGAGGAAGAATTCAGTTTACTAAGAACTCATTTCAAAGTGGAGGAATTATTAGTTATCAGATCTTTTCATCTTATTTAGGAAGAAAATACATAAAAAATTCAGTTTAGAAACCATATTCCCTCCTACTTTGTGTGTGTGTGTGTGTGTGTGTGTGTGTGTGTGTGTGCAAGATCATAACACCTACATAGGAGAAATAAGGTTTGATTAAAGTGGACTCATGCATGTCATGGTAACTATAACAATTATAGAAACTCTTAAGCATGCTTATCATATATTTGGCCTTGAAGGAAGCCCACGACATAAATTAGCTTTATTAATGCTGCTTACATTGCCAGATAAGTAAATTACTGGCATTGATCTTACTGTACAGATGAACAAACCAACAGAGAAGAAATTTTATAAGATATTCTTATTTAATGGGTAGCCAAATTCGTGTTGGACTGCACATACTTGGAACAAAGAAATAATAAATTAATATTCTAAAATTATTGAATTTTCATGGTTTATTGCTTTAGTTCAATCAAATATCTCAAAAGAAGTTGTCAAAGAGTTTCATATTATCCAAAATTAGTTCCAAGTTCTGTGGAAAAAATTTAAATCCATATTCTTTACACTTTCTAGAGCATTTTACATTTCCTGATTTGTTTCCCTATGAAAAATAATACTAGAGGGAAAATGAAAATAAGAGAATGGATATATTTCATTCCTAATGATTTGTAGTTAGTATTTTCTTCTAGAGAGTTCAGCAGTATATAATGTTGTAGTAAGAGTTTTCCCCTGGTGGGTGGTGGGAAGTATTGAAAGAACTGATTGGAAAGGGGGTCATTTCAGGGTCATGTAGAAACCTTGTGTGAGGGAAACTCCCAGGAATCTACAGGGTTGACCCTGGCTAAGACTCCTGGCAATAGGTGATAAGTAGCCTGAACTGGCCCCATTCTGTGACCAGGCAAGACTACCAGTAGAGGGACTGGGATAGCAACCCAGCCACATAACCTTCAACCTACATTCTGTCCTGCCTATAGTGTGTGCTGGGTTAAGGGTGACACAGAGATTGTGGGCGTGGCCAACTAATGATTGGTCAAGCCTGAGATCCATGCCAGGAAAATGAGCCCAGTCCTGACACTGCCTAGAGTTCCAGGACCCAGAACCTAAATGGCCCAGAGACCTAGGATAGAACCACACACAATTGGAAGAAAAAGATGTCAATGTAATGTTGCCTAATAATAATCTACTATACTAATATGTAGCTGGAGTTTTCTCCAGTTCTGCCCAGCCCCACGGACCCCACAACTGCTTATAAAATAATCACTCAGAAGCTCATATTAATTAAACTGCTCGGCCATTAGCTCAGGCCTACCACTGTCTAGCTCTTACACTTAAACTCAGCCCATTTCTATTAATCTATACCTTGCCACGTGGCTCGCGGCTTACCAGTACTTTACATCCTGCTCCCCTTGGCGGCAGCTGGCAGTGTCTCTCTGCCTCAGCCTTCCACTTTCCAGACCTCTCCTCTCTCTTTGTTCCGCCTATACTTCCTGTCTGGCTACTGGCCAGTCAGCGTTTTATTTATCATTCAATCATCCACAGCACTCATAGACTGGTGCCTAGCCCAATTGTCATCAGAGAGGCTTCATCCAGGAACTGGTGAAAACAGATGCAGAGACCCACAGCCAAACATTAGGTGGAGTTCCAGGAATCCTGCTGAAGAGGTGGAGAAAGGATTGTATAAGCCAGAGAGGTCAAGGACATTGTAAGAAAACCCATAGAATCAACTAACTTGGGCTCATAAGAGTTCACAGAGGCTGAACCTACAACCAAGGAGCCTGCAAGGGACTAACCTAGGCACTTTTTTTTTTTTTTTTTGGTTTTTCGAGACAGGGTTTCTCTGTGTAGCTTTGCGCCTTTACTGGAACTCGCTTGGGAGACCAGGCTGGCCCCGAACTCACAGAGATCTGCCTGCCTCTGCCTCCAGAGTGCTGGGATTAAAGGCTTGCGCCACCACCGCCCGGCCTAACCTAGGCACTTTGTAACATATGGGAGAGTTGTGTAGCTTGGTCCGCTTGTGGGACTCCCAGCAGTGGGATCAGAGGCTGTCTCTGATTCTTTTACTGGCTTTTGAGATCTTATTCCTCATACTGGTTTGCCTTGTCCAGCCTAAATGCAAGGGGAGGTGTTTAGTCTTACTGCAACTTGATATGCCATGTTTTGTTGATATCCATGGGAG